>JAXCGZ010008032.1:45000-50000 GCA_037179515.1 Halocaridina rubra
ACCTGCCTATTATGTCTATTTCCATATACAGGGTACTGTGATGCCTCTAGTCACGAACTTAATCTGTTCCTTAACCACATTCGTGAGTCGAAATTTTCGTGACTCAAAACAATTTTTCCACTGAAATGCATGTTAAACAAATTAATCCATTCCCCAGCCCCAGAAATATACCTCTTTAATTTTTTTTATGTTTATACGTTGAATTTTTTTTTATATGATTAGAAAATAACCCTACTTATAGAAAAATACTGTATAGTATATTCTACTGTACTAAAATAAAACATGGTACAGTATTTACCTTTGTGGTTGATAGTTGCTGTCACCCATGGATGGTGGTGTAGGAGGAGGACTACTCCTTCACAGGAGAGACCCCTTCCATAAGGTCGTTGGGCAACTGTTCAGGTACTGGCTGTATTTCTGGTGTTTTTCCTCTACTTGTACTCTTGGAAGGTGGTTCTCTGGCTGGTATTGGCATAAGAACGATCTAGAGAAATTTGTCTTTTTCTTTGTAGCTAATATTTTCTGATATGAGACAGCACATTGTTATTTAAAATGTTCACTACTCTGTTGCTCGCAGTTTTGTCTGGGTGATGGCTCTCAATGAAAGTCTGCACATCACTCAAGTTACTAAAAATTTCTTTACACTTTTCACTTGAAACCTTACCCTCTAATCCCCCCTCCTCCACTGATTGCACCTCTTGGATAGTCTTTACCTGTTCATATTGCAACTCGATCAATTCTTCGGTGGTGAGCTCGTTTGTGGTCCTCCACCAGCTCCTTCACATCCTCCTCGCTGACCTCCAAGTCCAAACTTTTGCCCGTAGCCAGGCGGACTGCAACGTGCAGTAAGAGACCACCTTCCATGTCATGTCAACGAGGCCTATGCAGTGAAGGATTTAGAAGTGGTCTTTCAAAAATTCACGCAGGGTCCAATCTGTGTCGTTGATGACCTGGAAGCACCTGGCAGAAAGACCTTCATATAAAGTTTCTTAAAATTAGAAATAACTTGCTGGTCCATAGGCTGGAAGGGAGGAGTGGTGTTTGGAGGCAGAAATTTGACTTTAATGAAGTCGTATTCAATATCAAGGTCTTCTTCTATAACTGGAGGATGGGCAGGCGCATTGTCCATTATGAGAAAACACTTTAGGGGCATAAATTTTTCCTCAACATATTTCTTGACAGCTGACGCAAAAACTTTATTCAACCTCCAATTTTTTTTTTTTTTTTTTAATGACTGACACCAGGACGGGCCAAAAAAAAAGAATAAATAAAACAGTCCTCATCGGGCCTGGGCACGAAAAATACATGAAGTAAAGAGAATTAGAGATGGAGAGTGTAATGACTTGTCAGATGTGAAGGGATAATACAAGATGTGTAATGAATATCCAAGAATATTCAGTGTAGCTGTAGGCATAAAAAAAGAACCGTAACTGAAGGAAGACTTAACATCGAACTGTCCTGGATAGACCTATTTAAGTTAAAAAACCTTCAGCTGTAGTATCGCCTTGGGCGGATGGTGCCATGAGCCAACCTACTACATTACCAGAAGTCTAGCCTTGAACACATTATTGCACTTAAAAACACTAGGATTTTCAGAGAGGTAGACTAAAGGAGGCTTAATCTTGCTATCCCTACTTGCATTTGTGCACAATAAAAGTGTAAGCCTGTCCTTCATTGGTTTGTGGCCAGGCAGTGACTTTTCCTCTTGGGTTATGTAGGTCCTTTTAGGCATTTTTTCCAAAAGAGTCCCGTTTCATCACAGTTAAAAACTTGCTGCGAGACAAAACCTTCACTTTCGATAATTTTAGCGAATTCTAGCACATAGGCATATGCTGCCTTTTGGTCCGAACTTTTCAAACTAGCCTCTACTTGCTTTAAATTCGTCAAAATTAGCACCACTGGCACTCGAAATGTTTGCGACTAAGTCATGTTGTAACTGTAGAGCCTTTGCACATATTATAGCCTTACCATCTCCAGCAAGCTCTTGTTCATTTATTCAAGCTAACAATAATTTTTCTACCTCTTATATGATCCAAGACCTATGCTTCTTTAAAATAGTCTCTCCTTTAGCCACGGAAGCTGCCTTTAAGACTCTTTATTCTTTAAAACAGTACAGATGCTTGGTTTTGCCATGTCATACTGCGAGGCGAGAACAGAATCACAAATACCATTCTCATGTTTAGCTTTTCCTTTTTCTGTTTCTACTGTAACACGTTTAGACTTTTTATGCCACTATCACAAACATTTTTCACTTAGAAGCCATAATGAGGGCTAATTTATAGTAAAATGCAAAAAAATCAAGAAATCTACAACGAACAAACTTCACAGTGTGGGCACCAATGCTGAACTGAGAGCAAACATATGGTTGCGCGCGCGTTCTTACCTCAAGGATTGTTCCCGGTTTGATTCAAAATTTGTTCGTGGTTGGGGGCATTCATTGGTAAAAATTTCACTATATTTTAAACTATCAATCTATTACAGTACTAAGCATAGTATTAACTACTCTGTTTCTCTTCCTAATTCGGCTTTCAAAACTTGATGTATTTACTTCTGAATCAGGTATGAAAGCACTAACAACAGTACAAAATACTCAAATTACAGATATTACCTCTACCTATCAACTTTCTTCCATGGTTTCACTCACATTTACTTCTGAATACTCCATCCATCCATTTACTGGTTAAACAGCAACGATGAATTGACATACTCTAGATTCAATACTACTTTTAGCTGAAACTGCTCACTCTTACCGAGCTATACTTTCACCAGTCATAACCGCTTTATAATCCATATTTTATTCCTTTCTTTGGATATGCTCTCACCTCATATATATCACATCTAACTTCATACATATATCTTTAAATCGGTTTAATGGGGAACCAGCCTGCAGCTAGGTCTGTTTAACAGTCTAGTAATTGAATTAAGTGCTCATATGAAAAGCACCTTTCTGAGAAAGGTATATGCATCTTCATGGAAGTTCTGTCCTTCAAAGAATTCATGAAGATGTTAGTCCTTAAAACACATAATAGACATTGCTTCAATTGTGCTTTAAATAATCTCATTCTCGGTCAACCATTTGAGCGATTATATTTTTTATTCTCTTCATATAGACTGAGCATGGTGACCCACAGGCAACATAAGATACAAAATTACATGAACCCTGGAGTGGCAGCAGTACAGAGATTCCTAGCTACAATAAGAGCAGAGCGAGTTATGCATTAAGTGCTGCTGCATGGGATTCAGAGGAAGGGTAGTTGGGGGAAAGGCAGTAGGAGAAGGTTGTAATGATGATGACGATGGTCGAGGTGTTAAGGATGTTGATAGTGTTGGAAGGATAGGCAGATTGGGGGGTGTGGTATGGAAGGAGTAGGTGATGGGTTTAAAGGGTGTAGGGAGCGTTGCGAGCAGATATTTGTGTAGTGCTTCATGTAAGCAAATGTTGTACAAGTGAAATGGGTTCTTTTTTGCAAGAGTTGCAAAGCTTGAACCTTCAGTGTGTTAGCTCGAAGTGATGAGTGTGGAGCATGTTGGACATTTTTCGTAGTTGGGTCTTGGGTTGTTCTTAATGTCTCCAGCTAGAAAGTATCTGAGAAATGACCGCTAGAGAATCATGTCTCGATGAAGAATAAAATTTTATTGTGGTGTCTTGAGAGGTAAGGAAATTGACTAGTCGACCAAAGCCTCCCTTGGGTTCTCATGCCCCACGAGGGGCAGGGGTTAGTTGTGGCAGTTTAATCTCTGTTTCCACACCTCTTTTGGTTTTGCTTGTCCACCTGTGGTTTGAGCTATATTTGATTATTGCAGCTAGCTGAGCAGAAAAATAGAATTTAGACTGATATTGGTGAATAAGATTGTCTCTAATTCATTTTCAATATACCATGCAGGTAATCTACTAACAACGATCAGTGGTAAACTCTTACTCAGTAGCCGAGAATTGTTTTGAGTCTACTCTTGAAGTCTTGTTCTATATTCTCCCGTTTCTTTGCTGTATCCAGAGCAGATATGTTAAATCCCTGCATGACAAGGGTTTTTAAGTTTGTGGTTGAAGTACAGCAATAATTCCAAATAGTCACATGTCACAGTATTAAGTACCGGATAGGAAAACCATTGTTGACAACTACCAGGAGTCTTTGGAGACGAGATTTGTTAAGGACAAACTCAATCAGGATAACCTCAAAGTGGGAAGAGTGAGGAGAATATCAAAACAGTCCAAGAGATGTCAATTCAAAGTCAAGAAAAGTCCACTCAGCAACCAGCTGTGGAGCTGAACATTAACACGGTGTCTATTTGTACGGATAAGGCTTGAGATCACACTGAAAAATTTGTTGGATAGATGTTGCAGTGATGTTCAGGTCCATAGCTGCTCATCGAATGAACTTTGCTTCACTCTGAACAAACATCTCGAGGACAGATTTGTTATTTTCCTAACTTTGCCTATATTGAGGTCTACTTGATTCGGGTGTGTACTATATAGATCCAGTTGCCATATACTTCTGGTGGATATCGACAATGGTTTTCCTATCCAATTCACAGTGCAGTCTGCTGACTGCGAAATTGTCACCGCTCTTCGACATCAGACTGAAAAACTTCCTGCAATGATGCTATTACGCACTTCTGCTCTATAGTAAATATAGTAGAAGAAAATGGCATAAAACTTCTAATGAGTCAAAACAATTCTCAGATGAGAAAATTTACCATAAGCTGAACGTCACTGGTCGATTACCTGCAATGAAAACAGAAAATTAAATTAGGAAGGGACACTTCCATGAATACAAAATTATTTTTGATACTGATAATTCATGAGGATCAGAAATATGATGTCATTATCATAAGAACTGGGATTATGCCCATCTGTATTGGAAGTAGAAATTTGTGGTCAAACAAATGAACGTACTGATAATAAAAGGGCTTTGTTGGTCTTAATTATTATTATTCTAGTTACCTTGATTCAAGATGGATATTCTAATGACTATAAAAAAAATGGACGGTTTACAAAAATG
>JAXCGZ010008032.1:57500-63838 GCA_037179515.1 Halocaridina rubra
TGATAACACTGAAATTGCCAGGCTAACAAAGCTGAAATTCTCTCAGATGCTTGAAGTCACCTACCTCAGCATTACCAATGCCTACAAAACTAGCAACCTGGCATCTATGACCACCACTATAATCACAGGTGTATCCAAAATTAAGGAGCGAGATAACGAATGTACCACTAAATATTACACAGTAATGTAAAAACGTCATTATTGCAACTGAAAAGGCGAAAAAGAAATGGGAACCTCGAAGCCAGTAACTGACTGACCTATATTTTTCATGATATCAAGCTCACATATTAAAGATGGCACTCAAAGCTTTTGTGCTAACAAAGGTTGGTTTCATTGTCACTGGAATCGTGCATAATATCAAGGTATCCATAGAGGCTGCAAAAGGAGATGAGTAAAAATAAATTAATAGTACTCGGGGAAGTGGATGAAAATCACAAACTGATGAACATACCTTACGCTGCAAAATACCATCGAGGACAAATCAAAGGAGAGAAGAGTATGAAAGGGCTTAAAGAAAATTCAACAAGAAGATAGTA
This sequence comes from Halocaridina rubra, assembly GCA_037179515.1. Classification (NCBI taxonomy): domain Eukaryota; kingdom Metazoa; phylum Arthropoda; class Malacostraca; order Decapoda; family Atyidae; genus Halocaridina; species Halocaridina rubra. The sequence goes on from JAXCGZ010008032.1 coordinate 58,037, forward strand.
ACAGTGCTTTGGGGAGGAAATGCTGCAAGAAAGAGCAAACTTAAAAATGTCTGAGAGCCTATGTATGCCTTTCAGAACATCCACAAGGCTGTTCTTAAAATGCATTATAGATCACATAAGACGGCACGGATAGTTTTTGGCCTGAGGTTTAGAAATACTGCAAATTTACCAGGAAATCGAAGTATGGCATGTCAAGAAAGTGACATTACCAGTATAATGTTCTGTCCACAAGGAGGGCATGAAATCTACAAGAAATAGGTTGACACCTAGTGATAAAGGCCTTCCCTTTACAAACAACTGTGAGCAAACACACTCATGACAGGGCCAAGGTGAATCGCGTAAGCCTAAGACAAGATTCAGGATTACACCAAAAGCTTGCTATTATTCATTATAATGTACATGGAGTGCCTCAGCATTACCATTTAGCATCTGGTTACAATCTAAGTATATGTTAATGTGCCTATTCTTTTTTTGTTCATTGTGGTTACCCAACAGGCTTAAGAAATATATAATTGTTCAAGGAGAGTTGTTTTTGTTTTCTTCCTATGCTTTAAGACACTTGCTGACTGCAAGAAGACAAAATGTATGGAAGGAAAAATGATCATACCTTGATAGTGGGTACCCTTGGCTTGAAGCGGGGTGTCAATTGATTGAGAACTTCCATTAGAAGTTGCTGATGCTTACAGACTTTTCTCATCTTCATTATTCGAACAATAGCTGCTTGAATAAGTAGCTTTCGATCTTCCTCAATGTGCTTATGTGTGAGTTCTTGCTCAATCTGTAGAGATAAATATATTCTGAGAATTTTACAATGACACATTTAAAATAAAAAATCCTTGGTTTAAGCACACCTATTTTGATTGTTACAGTAAACAAGCCAAAGAGAGTATTCTTATTCTATATATAATATAAAAAATACACACTAATACAGAATATGTATGTATTTTTTACCTAACTAAAGTTCATTAGCAGTTTTGGAATGGACCATGACATATTTAATAATAGCAGGGTTAGCCCAACAAATCTAACAACAACAGAAAAGATTTGCCTGAAATAGCCACTATGCTTGTGAGGGTAGTGAAAAAAAAATTATAGAATTAAAAAAAAAATTGAAAATCTGTTCAACCGAAACAGTAATAACTAGAGTAATAGGTGACATTATCATCTCATAAACAATATCAATATAGACCAACTTTCTTCAAATTTAATAAACTAACAAAAAGTTAATTCAATGATCTTAGCAGAACACTTCACTGCTTAGAGTAAATAATCAACAGCTTTTGAGATGAAACAATATTTGTAGGACTTATCCATTATCTTTCGGTATAAGGAATCTTCAAAGCTCGAGTAGTTGTTGTTTTATGTCACTGCTAATCCCAATTACATGAGTGGACAAAGACGGGTTGGAGCTGGGGTACTGGATCATAGTCCTATAAGTGGTATTAGTTTTATCTTTCCTCTAGTTAATTCAGGTCAACAATACAGAAGTAACCCGAGTAGTAACGGAATTTCATTGATCAAAGAGAAACAGGCAAAAAACAATAAGATATTAAATGACCAAAATTTCTGAGGCTAAGATTTTACCTTCATTTCTGTCTTCATTGGCACATTTATATTGACCCTGAGTTTTTTGTTCTTGTAGCCAAGGAAAAGATTCACTCTCGAATCCAAAGATATGTCTTCTTCATCCTCAGAAATGAGGAGTTTACATTTTAGGAGGATCTGAACCACTTGAAGTAAAATTTCTTGAGAAATGCCTGTCATTTCCTGTTAAAAAAAGTATTTGTATGTTACATATGGCAAATTAAAAACAAAATGAGAAAATAAAATTATTATCTACCATACATGATGCAATAATCATATAATCTTGGACACCAGAGATAGCTCCTGCAAATGGGATTCTATTTTTGCAGACCCGAAGAGCCATGTATCATGCTTTCACAAGAACCCTTTTGAACATATTCCAAATTCTTTTCATCTGCTGAATATATTAGATGCCCACAATAAAACCTGTATTTCATCAGCTTTGGTGCTACAAGTAATATTCCAAAAGTGATTCAGTCAATACATCATGTTTAGATATATTTTTATCTAATAAAATGCTATTCAGTAGTTTTATGAAAGTAGCTCTCCCAAAATAGGGGGAAAGAAAATGCTACCTACCCTTGATTAATTGTGGGCAATATGGAGAGACAAAAAACTAAGGTTCACATCTCCTGGTTGGTATTTAAACCTGCAAAATGCTCGACTATCCATCAGTATGCGTGAGGTGCAACAAATAATAAAACCAAAGGTATAAAAGAGGAAGAATACCTCTTGGCTAACTGCTAGAGATAGAGCTAACTGCAACCTATGAAAATTATAGTTAAATACCTGTAAATGAGCTACACTCCAAGATACAGCATTATTGAACTGTAACAAGACGGCCATCTGGAAAGTTGATGCCTGAAGCGTATACCTGTTGAAGGGAAATATTAAAATGTTTCATAATATTAAACATGTTGTGTATGTACTAATACCTAGTTGTTTATTCTTTCTATATTTGCGAATACTGCAAATTAATATCAACAGCAGCTTTCCCACATTTTCTATCTGCATTTGAATACTAAAAATTGCTTAGAGGAATAAGAATCACACTTTAAATAAACCCATCAAACTTCACTATTTCAAGTCATCTAAAATTTTCAAGAAACTGTATTCATTACCAATACTGTATATATAAAAAGGCTTTTTCTAATTTTTTAGTGTGATTTATCCAATTTGAATTTACCAATGAACATTACTTAAAACAAAGCTACTATAACTACCAGTTTTAGGTACTATTATGATTAATATATTTAATGGTACGCACCTGTTTTTGAAACAGTTAGTAACAATTTCTCCTTTGGATAAGTGGAACAACCAGTTGAGCTTACGTCCACTATGCTGGCTGGAGTAGAATGTTGTAAATCTTGAAACACTTCTTTCCAACTGGGAATAAAATGTTATGAAGGTTAATCTCTGAATGAACAATGTCAAACATAAAGTATAAACAATCCTCCTCAGGGGAGGGCAAGAATACCTCTTCCTTGTTCCCCTGTCTCGTAAAAGTTGACTAACTGAGGCAAAGAAAGGGGACTGAGGATCTCCTCCTTGGTATTTTCCATCCACAGAGTAAATTTTTTTGCTTTGACTCAGCCACCACTCTAATAAAGGGGATAATGAATTTTAAATATAAACAAATAGAAGAAACAATACATAAGAATAAGAAATTAAAAATATATTTCCAAAATATGCATGTAAAAATAGTCTGTGCTTACTTCATGAGGGAGGGTAAATGTTTGCGACTGCTGGAAAGGCCATGATCCAGAAGACAAGACTTGAATGGAGAAATCCAGGTCTAAAGGTTCATTACTACTTACTAAATGTTTCCTAAACTGATCATTCAGATCTTTTGAAACACCAATATCCTGCAAATAAATAGAAAAGAGTATGAGACAATTTTCGGGGTACATCACATTTCAAAGTAAATTACAATAATATGCTGCCTCTACTCAAATAACACTGGTATTTAATAAAAACATTTACAGCTCACAAGTAGCCAGAAAAAATTCATATCCATTTCCTTAGCTGCCATAATGCTCTTTAAATATACCTACAATTTCAGTCTACAGAGAAGTTGCATACAGTAACTACAAGAAACAAAATCAACCTTTCTCATAATCTAATAAGTTCACAACGATTGATAATTTCTAACTCTTATAATATTTCTCAAGTTAAGGCATCTGCCAATGATTACTTAGCTATGATTGATTACAACAATTCAAGAATGCAAATGTTTGTCGTTTTGTGTATCACTATTAATCCTTTAGTTAAATATCTACCCGGTTTACAATTAAAAAATATAAATAATATATGTTGCTCTTACCTGGAACATTCTCTGGAGCTTTGACGTATACTCAAAACCACAAGCTTGTTTTAATTTGGAAATCATGGATGCCTCAGCGTCATCGCTTGCAGACATATGCTGCACTAATCTCTTTGCCAACATCTTGCTGTAGAATTTTTGAAAGACATCCTTATCTTCTATGTATTTGAAAACAATCATTACCTGTGAAGGAAATACAGTACTATTTAGCCACGTAATCATAAACAATAAAGCAAACATATCTATGAAAACATTACAATACCAATATAAAAAGATTCTCTTACTTATAACATTGCAAGACTACAGTGTAAAGCACTCTTTTATTTTTTTTCCTTTTCTATCATATACAATATAGCCCTTCTCTCTGTTCTATGATTTGCAGTTTTCTTTCTGACCATTTTATATCTGTTGTTGTACAGTGCAACATCTAGTTCATTCTGTTACCATTGGTGTTAAACAGGGTTCTGTTCTTTCTCTTTATCAACAATATTTTTCAGTTCCCAGCTTCCTCTCTTCTTTACGTCTTTGACGATGATCACACCCTTCACTTTTCCTCTGCCTTTTCTTCACAACCTACATATGCTACCCAAAATCAGTCTTGTATCACTCTTCTATTCTCAAAGGGTATATGAGTGGGGCACCCAAAATTTAGTTATATTTAATGCCTCCAAAAGACAATTTCTGGCTATCTCTTTACCCTCTTCTCCTGATAGCCCTATTGTCTTCGAAACTAACGAAATTTACCCTCTTAATTCTATTAACATACTAGTAATCCAGATAACCTCTAACTTGTCAAATTTCTAAATCTGCATCCAAAAAATTGGGGGTTGTTTTATTTTCGTCATTATTTTTCCTCTTTACAGTTACTTAAAATCTATAAAGATTTTATCCATCCCTGCTTAGAATACTGCTCGTAATTCTGGTGTGCTTCTTCATATCCTTATCTCCTTGATAGTGTTGATTCTAAAGCAGTTAGATTCATTAATGACCCTTCCCTTACTTCTAATCTGGATTCTCTTTCTCTTTGCTGTAAGGTATCATCCCTCTCCCTTTTCTATTGCTGCTCTCATAAGTTGGCGAGTTGCAACCCTCCCACACTGCTGAGGCCACGTAATATCGCCAAGCGGCCTCGTCTCACAGTTACTTTGAGGAGATTTGTAGCTCTCGGATTGGTAGGTGTAGCTACTGCTTCTTCCCATCTACCTCCATCAAAAAACGTATCTATCGTCATCTCAGGGCCTAATCTTACCATATATCTTGGTCCTCAGTACTTTGAGTATTCTTTCAGTCTGTCCTTTTCCTTTCAGTATCATTACATTATATCTGCCTTGTACTCAACCTTTTTTTTTACCTTTGTCTTATATGTTTTCTTTATGCCCAGGCCTTTGTTGAAGAGGGCAGTTTTCTTGCCTATCCTAGTGTCACACTCATATATAAAAAAAAAAAAAAAAAAAAACAGATGGAAGTGTCGAACTCATCTAAATATGTTTACAAATGCCATGGATTATTCTAACTTCTAGTGAGAAAATAATCTTAATACCACTGTGTTTAACAAATTAATTATTAATACAGTACTTCATATCATACCTGGTTAAGCGTATCTTCTAGTTCAGCTTCTTCTGGATTCTTGGATGATTTTTTAAGAAGTAAATCACAGTATTTTGCTAAGAGTTCAGGAGATTTAGACGAAGAGTTTGGTGTCTTCGTGACGCTGTTGATATTTATAAACCTACCGCAAGCCTTATCTAAAGCAGCTACAAAACCGGTATCATTATTGAAAGCCGTAAGCACCAAAGAATTGTATTTACGGTGGACTTCTAGTATTGTCTGCACGTACACTTTGGGATCCTAACAAGGGGGAAAAAATGAACTGTAGAGGACACACTACACAATAA
>JAXCGZ010008033.1:0-63741 GCA_037179515.1 Halocaridina rubra
ACCACCACTCTCCATTGTACTAAGTATGGTCAAGACTAGAGCTACTGGAAGCACGTCCTCACTGGATGAACCCAGGAACTAAACTGTACATAGGTATTTTACAATTATTTTTACGCTTACTGTATACTGTAAACCTTCCCTGCACTGTTAAAAAACCACCCTTTACTTTATAAATAACAGCATGCAACGTAAATTTATATGTACGTGATAGGTAAACTTACCTTATCTGTTATGGTTAACATTTTCCTTTGCCGCTTAGGCTCACTACAAGAAGCCTTAGAAGATGAAGGATGCTTGGGAGGCATTGCAAAGGTTAAAATATGCGAGTAAAAAAATCAAAAGCAAAACGTATTAATAAGCACAACGTGAACGGCGCACACGAGGAAGGCGAGACAATGGAAGATGGTGGAAGCCTTTGTCCGAAACGCTGATAGCGGTATCGTATTTTACATGTTGCAATACTGTTGGTATTTATGTTTTTTACTATTTTTTACTGTTTTATTATTCTTAGGCTAAGAAATACGTTTTTTTATCAATAAAATCATGAAACTACCGGAAATATAAATATATATGCTAGCTCACATAGCTACGACCCCAATACATTGTACGCTATCGGACACAAGCAAAACGTTTAATAAGCACAACGTGAACGGCACACACGTGAGTTAGACTGAACGAGCCTTTGTCAGAAACACTGATAACGGTATCGTATTTTACATTTTGCAATACTGTTAGTATTTATGTTTTTTACTATATTTTACTGTTTTATTATTTTAAGGCTAAGAAATACGTTTTTTTATCAATAAAATCATGAAACTACTGGAAATATAAATACATATGCTAGCTCACGTAGCTGCGACCCCAATAAATTGTACGCTATCGGACACTATTTCGCATGATGCAATACTGTGAGTTATACTGTACGTACGTATATCTAAATTTATGTTTTTTTTTTGCCATTCTTTACTGTTTTATTATTCATAGCCTGGGAAATAAATTTTTTTAATCAATTAAATAATTAAATTTTTTTTTTTCAATGAAAAATTAAAATACTGAGAATTTTTATTTTTTTAATATTTTAATATTTTTGCATATACCCAAAAAATAAAATAATAATTTGCCAAAAAAAAAAACCGTGGTACAGTGAAAACGCGAACCAAGAAACGCGATCCTGCGGGGGATCACTGTATATACCAACCCAAGAATGTCTGTTCCCACAAACAAAATTTTTAACAAATTTTGACCCCATGTCACGAACAAAAACCAACCCACGAACACACGTGTCGGCCAGGTGACAATGCTTCCCACTCACCAGCTCTCAGTTCTGCATTGGTGCCCGTGCTGTGTAGTTCGTTCGCGACATGTTCGCAATTCTTGCTTTATTTTTAATTGTTTTGTCTTTCAGATAGCTCTTATTATTACACCCAAGAAAGTTAAAAGCGTTAATGACAGTGGCGTCAAAACACCCTAGACGCATAACAGTGGAAATGAAGAAAGAAATCATTTCTAAGCATGACAATGGTGTTCGTGTGTCTGAGATCACCATGCAGTATAACATGGCAAAATCAACTATCTGTATTATATTAAAGAGTAAAAAGATCTATTAGGCAGCTGATGTAGCTAAGGGAGTAAAATATATTAACGAAGAAAAGGTCATAGTTAATACAAGAGGTAGAATAGTTATTGTTGCTGTGGATAAATGAAAAACAGCTGATTGGAGATAGTATTAGCGAGTCCATAATATGCGCTAAGGTTTTACAAATCCACCAAGATTTAGTAGCGAACTCCCTGAGTTCTAGTGGCGCTATAGTTGACGAATTTAAAGCCACCAGAATCTTGTTTGAACACTTTCGTTGACAAACCAGGATTCATAGCGTCATTAGACATGGAGAGGCAGCTACTGCCGACCAAAAGGCACCGGGTTCTTACGTGAAGGAATTCTATAATTTTATCAAAGAGTGAAGGTTATATCCAGCAATAAGTTTTTAACTGTGATGAAACAGGACTCTTTTGGAAGAAAATGCCCAAAAGAATCTATAAAACCCAAGAGGAGAAGTCAGTGCCTGGCCATAAACCAATGAAAGACAGGCTTACAATTTTATTGTGTAATAATGCTAATGGGGACTGCAAGATCAAGCCTCTCTTGGTTTACCACTCAGAAAATGCGGATGTTTTTAAGCGCAATATTGTGTTGAAGGCTAGCCTTCCAGTAATGTGGAGGTCATATTGAAGGGCATTAGTCATGCGGATTTCATTCCTAGAGTGGTTGATTGAAGTTTTTGCGCCTGAAGTGAAGAAATATCTAGAGGAAAATTATTTGCCCCTTAAGTGTCTCCTCATAATGGATAGTGCTCCTGCCCATCCTCCAGGAGTGGAAAAAAATCAATCAGCAGTTTATTACAGAGAAGGTGAGCTGAAATATGGGAAAAGTATATAATCTGTGGTTTGAGTACTAGACATAGGAGAATATCATATCAACTTAGACTGTGACTTACAAGTCAATAAGCTTTCGGTTTTGTGCCTTACACTCTTGGAGAAGCTCATCTTCGTCCATAAGCTCTTGCAATGTGACATCCTGGAAAGTGAAAACAAAATTACTTTGGTACCATAAATCAATCTGCTTTGGTCATCAGTAACAATATCCCGGTGTGTCAGGTATTAATAATGACAACATATCTAAAGAAAAGATTTAAATATGCTTCATTGTTTCTAACACTCATAAGATTGTTGGATACAGCAGGCTATCTACACAACCTTCAAACTCTGTAACAGTTCCCTACATCCTTCTGATGAATAACCCTAAATTTCTAATTCGACACCACTCTGAATGCCCTTTATATATACCAGCGAAAGCACACACTTGACCATTCAATCATCTTTCTAAACAGCAAAATTAAGATTCTTGTGAGTAGGTAAGACAGTTTCACCCCAGGAATTATAATAAATATCACAGGGAGAAGGGGAGGTGCTAGAATCTCTCATATTAATTTATTTTACATCATTCATTGCTTAGCAACTATCTCAGAATAAACAAAATCAAGCCTAGGTTTCAAGTTTTACTAGTTTACACATGTCTCGATATACATATTGGAATAGCATACGTCACGAAAAGATGCAATAACATAAATTTCAATTAAAGGATAAAGATAGGGATTACTTACATCTTTTTGTAAGAGTGTCTCTATCTGGACCGAAGACCCAAAATTATATTTCCAAAACATCTTTTTTCACCTGTAAAAAGAATATTGTGGTGGTAATTATATTTTTTCATTAACCAGGTCTTCCCTAATTTATTAATAGTATTCCTCATCTTAATATGTTGAAAGCCTAGACAATATGAAGTGCCTACTACAATTCCTTTAAAAAAATGAAGATGGCAGAAACTGCCAGTGCATTAGATTTATTCAACTTTTGCGAGTGCATTGGCAACAGGTAAGATTGATAGAGATATTAACATTGTTATATTGAGACCATTTTCATAATGCCAAATGCAACGGAACAGGACTGCCAGCTATGAAATAGGAGACCCACCATGGATTTGAGATAACTTAAAAAAAAAAAACTAAAAATCATTCAGAATGTGTAAGTGTAACTTGTAAGAAATCAGAGATCCCCAAAATAGGGCATAAGGGCATATGTACCAGTAAGGATATGTGAAGGAATTAAGGATTCAGGGGAGGCTAGGCAACTTGCACCTAATGGCTATAATTTTTCATGAACGTTAATTTTCACACCACAAATGAGTGAAATGAAATAAAAAAAAAATCACTAATAATTTATCTAAAACAATAATTTCAATTATCAACTCGTTTCCTAACTGGGGTAAACTAATCTAACCATCTTAACCAATCTATTAGTTTTTCATTAGTTTTTTCATAGGTGGGGGGGGAGGTGAAAGCAGATACTTATCCCTCGAAAGTGCCTAATAATTTTGTTGCAAATCCAGATTAAGAATTCAATTAAATCGTCTTCATTTTGACAGATCAATGTTAACCATCCAAACAATACAAAATAAATCCAAACATAAAAGTTTATCGATGAACAAAAGTATAGTGATACTGCGAATGAAAAGCAAATGCCAACGTTTCATATAGTTACACACCTAGAACTCTCACAGAAGCACATAATTAAAATAAATAAAATTCTCGCTCCACGAACTATCAGCCCCTCAGCATTGGCTTGCAAATTTACGGTCCAAAATATCGTCTCTTCAAACAATTATAATAGTTTTTGTATCTATTTTGAACGTTAAAACTGGTTAGACAGCATTCGGTAGCATATTATCAGGGGGAGAGGATTACGTAACTCAAAAAATCTAATTTTTGATTGAACAAGCGAGACTATTCAGAGACACGGACTGGAGGCTTATTTTTTGTTTTTTCCTTAACGAATGTAAAATGGCGAAGCTACGGTGAGGATAGGAGTGTTCGCTACCTAATTTTAGATTTTGGTTTGGTTAACTTTTTAACGATAGAATATTGGCCCAAACCAAAAATAATAATAATAATAATAATAATAATAATAATAATAATAATAATAAGGACATGTGTGTTAACTATTAAATTATTTTAATTTCATGATCATTGTTATTTTTTTTCAAATAAATTCTCATGGTAACGAACGCATCATATAAAATTTTCCTTATTATCGTAACTCCCCATTTCCTAGTCAGCTTTGTTTTAATTTTTTGATACGTATCACAGCCTTCCTTAGAACTGCGAATCTGTTGTATTTAGAATAGTGTTAAGATTATATTACCTTCATATCTTTATTAATTTTATTATAAATATCAAAGCTTAGCGAACTCTATCAGTTGCTCTCAGTGATAAAATTCTTTACTGTTAAGGTTATTTTGCGAATATGAGTAAATTAAAAAGCAACATTAACATTTAAATAATTAATTGATGATTAATTAGCAAATATAAGTTAACCCATTGTCAACTGCAGATACAAGTTTGCAGTAGGATACTGTAATCGTAATGGTATAATTACAATGACACATGAATTTTCCGACAAAATTATTGAATGACATGTTCCTTTGCCATAAATTTAATCAATACATTCTTCACAAATATTATTATTCCTGTCAGATATAACTGAAAAGAAATATTTAGTATATTTTTGACCTATGAGAGGTGTCGCATAAACTGGAGCATGAAGAATGCTTCTGGACTTAAAAAAGAAAATCCAGAACGTTATAAGATATGCTACCTTTTTTACGTGCTATGTGTCGCTATGAGCTTCCATATGGGGGAGGTCACAGACAGATTGAAGCTGGAGAATTAGCAACCATGGACTCGAACGCGGGTCTGTCACATCCTGAATGTAGCATTATACCGTTATGTTACGGTTGTCCCCTGAGATATGATACAATGTTGGGGACAAATATTAGAGATATAATGTAGAAGGAAAGTATAATCATGTTAAACTTAACACTACTGGGGGGCTAAAAGGCTTAACGTCACAGTGTATAAAATCCTCCACCGTTTTGATAGAGTTAATAGGTGCGATAGCTGCTTCATCAGTGTGATTACCTAATTGTGTTTACGGGAAAGAGCCCAAAGCTCGTATCTTCCCGTCTCCTCATCAGTTCCATTTTATACTTAGTGATACTTATCATACCTGTCCTTAAAACTATGGATTGAGATACCATTAAGTACCTCCTTGCTTAGCGAATTCCAATTATCAACTGCTCTTACACTGAAAAAGTATTTCCTTACATCCTGCAAAGAAGTTTTCTTACGAAGCTTCAAACTATGACCTCTAGTTCTAGAGCCAGCCATATCAAAATATCGATCCCTATCCACTCTATCATAACCATGAAGGAATTTAAAGACTGTCACCATATCCCCCCTCACTCTTCTAGCTTCGAGTGATGGTAAGTCTAATTCCCTCAGCCTCTCACCATAACTGAGATTGCGTATTTCTGGCACCAGTTTCGTGGCATGTCTTTGAACTTTTTCAAGCTTAGCTATGTGCTTTTTCAAGTGCGGATTACAAAAGGGGGCTGCATATTCGAGTTTTGGCCTCACATAGGTTACATAAATATTTCTGAACATTTCCTTGTCCATGTGCCTGAAGGCTACCCTTACATTTGATAAGAATGCATATGCTGCCCTTACTATGCCATTTATATGTATTTCTGGAGACAAATCTGCCAGTATGTTTACTCCTAGATCTCTCTCATTTTCTGTCTCTTGAAGTTGTACTCCAGCAACCGAGTAGTCAAGCTTGGGCCTTCTTGCACTTGTACCCATTCTCATTACCTTACATTTTGAAGTATTGAATTTCATTAGCCACTTTTCTGACCATTCATGCAGATTATTTAGATCCTCCTGAAGTTCTCTACTATTGTTCTCGTTTTTTTGCTTTCTTCACAATCTTTGCATCATCTGCAAACATATTCATGAATGAATTTACAGACTCTGGTAGGTCATTTACATATACAAGGAACAAAAGTGGCCCTAATACTGAACCCTGTGGAACTCCACTACTAACTCTTCTCCATTCACACACTGAGTGTCTTACTCTAACCCTCTGTTCCCTTCCTTCTAAGTAAGTTTTTATCCATTCCAAAACATTTCCACCTATTCTAGCCATTGATTGCAGCTTCCTAATAAGTCTCCCATGTGGAACAGTGTCAAACGCTTTCTGGAAGTTTAGGAATATGCAATCTGCCCAGCCCTCTCTTTCCTGTAAGATTTGGCTTACCTCATCATAAAATTCTAATAAGTTTGTTACTGTTGATCTACCTTCTCTGAAGCCATGTTGCCTCACTGACAAAAAGTTGAAGGATTCCAAGTGAAGAGAGATATGTTTCCTTAGTAGTTTCTCCATAACTTTGCAAACTATGCTGGTCAAGGAAACTGGTCTATAGTTCAGAGCTGTATCCCTCCTTCCCTTTTTGAAGATAGGTATCACATTTGCTTGTTTCCAGCATCTTGGAATCTCCCCCGACTCCAGTGACTCCTTAAATATGATACTTAGTGCCACTGATATTGTGTTTGCGCATTTTTTAAGCACATGAGGGGATATGTCATCAGGACCTGTAGCTGATTACCTAATTGTGTTTACGGGAAAGAGCCCAAAGCTCGTATCTTCCCGTCTCCTCATCGCTTCCATTTTATACTTAGTGATACTTATCATACCTGTCCTTAAAACTATGGATTGAGATAACATTAACTACCTCCTCGCTTAGCGAATTCCAATTATCAACTACTCTTACACTTGAAATTCGCAGAGTAAGGATATTTACAATGTTAATTGCATTTATAAATTTAAGCAAAGATATGATATATGTCTGTGGATAAAAAAGAAAAAAAAACAGGCGATGAGAGGTTATGGGTATAGGCTCTCCTATGCGAATACAATAAATTCGTGTATTCTCCTGATTGCATTTCTTAATTCTGTTCATAGAAAGAGCCTTTGTAGCAACACTAAATTTTAGCCCTTCTGATTACGGGTTTATTTTACTTTGAAGAAATAATTGTTAAAGACGTAGATGTAAAATAGTTTCTGTTTAATAATAATTCGTTTTACTTTGCTATTTGTATGATTGATAATGTTAAGAATTTATTTTAATATTATTAATGGTATGATCATTAGTTTGAACTTGTTTCTATTTAAGTTGTGACGTGAAGGTATCAACATGATAGCACACATACTGGGACTAGAGTCAATTACGGGTCAAAATGGACCCGTTCTTCCGTAAGAACACTAAGTTTAAATTTTAAAAGGGTTTGATTTTAGAGTATTAAGTAAATGAGTTATTAAGGATGCATTATCAGTAAAAATGATTAAGGTGTCCAAATTAAATCGACTTGTTTTCTTTGCATGTTCAATTGAATTATTTACCTTTCGTAAGTATTGTCAGTTAACTTTGCAAATGTCATAAGTATTGCCAATGTTCTATATTGTGATAATATGCTACGTTCTTTATTTTATTGATTTAATTTGATTTTTCATACATGTATAATGCCTTGAATATATTTCAAGACAGGTTATTTCTACGTACATATGTAAGTGTTGTTTTCCATGATAGTTTCGTATATTGTAGCTTAAGTGCATGTATGTATACTAATGGAGATACTATGTATACCTATTCATTTAGATCAGATTTGCACGTATATTCATATGTATAATGTGTTATTCATGCTATGGACTAGCTGTAGAAGTGAGAGAGGGAATTCTGAGATTCCAAAAGTTTAACCACAAATATTTCACCCCTCAGGACAACGCTTATTCCCTCGCCTGTGCGAACAAAGAACCATGGTATGTAATTGTTTCCACCAACAGACGAGGGGAGTTTTGCGAGACTTTCTTACCAAAAAATTAGCTGTTCTCGTGAGATCCTACGAGACACTCATGTTTACAATTTAAGAAATCAGTCGTAGTTGAGATTATTAAATACATTTGCTACCGTGATCACTGACTGTGCATATACGCTTAGTAATGAGTACTTAGTTGCTCTTGCGAGATGCTATGAGATACTCAAGTCCAAGAACGTGGTAGAGATACGTGGATTAGAACACATTCAGTCTTGATTCGGAGTCCTGTGATTGCTGACGACATATGAGTTTTCCAGATGGATGAGTACAGATTTAACTTATTTCTAACAATGTTTATAATTACGTGTGAGGGACAGAATGAGCTCATTTTACTAGAACACTCGTAGGTATGTGTTGGAAAATTTATTATTTTCTAAAAAGAAGTTTTATTCTAAAGTGAAGAGAGTTTATTTAATACTTCACATATCAGTAGTTCACAAACCCTCTTATAAAAAAAAATGCATGTATGCCTGTTCATGTAATATTAATTATATTTTATTGGTAGAGGACTTAATTTTGAGATCCTTTGTAGGCCTCTACCGAAGCCATGTCAGGATTTCCGAATTAAAGGGGTTTATGAGATCAAAGGTTAATATAATATAGGAAATCCTTCACATATATTTTATTGCCATTTTTTTTATATCATTTACTTATGTCAAAGATGTGTAAATATTGCAAATGTTTATATTTTTATTAACAGTTACATAAAAAATCTAGCATTTGCATGTTGATAAAAAAAAAATTATCTCCCCCTTTTTCGGTGATGACACCCTGAATAGGGCTAAGAGAGTTCATTCAATGTCGTCACTGTTCTTCCCCCTCCTATTCAATCCCATCCTATTCATTTAATGCTGATGAATCAGCAAGAGGGTTTGCCCCTCTCCATTTGTCTCCTTTATTTAATTTTCGTGCTTTTCCCTCGTCTTCCTTCCCATCCAGCCTCCAGGCTAGTACAGAGGTAACGCGCTGGCCTCGCATTCGTGAGGTCAACGGATCACGCCTCGTCCAGGCAATAGAGTTTAAGCTGTTTACTGGGGAGGTTACTGCTGTGGCTGGTCACCACAGTGGGGTGAGAATGGGTACAAGTGCAAGAAGGCCCAAGCTTGACTACTCGGTGGCTGGAGTACAACTTCAAGAGACAGAAAATGAGAGAGATCTAGGAGTAAACATACTGGCAGATTTGTCTCCAGAAATACATATAAATGGCATAGTAAGGGCAGCATATGCATTCTTATCAAATGTAAGGGTAGCCTTCAGGCACATGGACAAGGAAATGTTCAGAAATATTTATGTAACCTATGTGAGGCCAAAACTCGAATATGCAGCCCCCTTTTGGAATCCGCACTTGAAAAAGCACATAGCTAAGCTTGAAAAAGTTCAAAGACATGCCACGAAACTGGTGCCAGAAATACGCAATCTCAGCTATGATGAGAGGCTGAGGGAATTAGACTTACCATCACTCGAAGCTAGAAGAGTGAGGGGGGATATGGTGACAGTCTTTAAATTCCTTCATGGTTATGATAGAGTGGATAGGGATCGATATTTTGATATGGCTGGCTCTAGAACTAGAGGTCATAGTTTGAAGCTTCGTAAGAAAGCTTCTTTGCAGGATGTAAGAAAATACTTTTTCAGTGTAAGAGTAGTTGATAATTGGAATTGGCTAAGCGAGGAGGTAGTTAATGCTATCTCAATCCATAGTTTTAAGGATAGGTATGATAAGTATCACCAAGTATAAAATGGAAGCGATGAGGAGACTTGAAGATACGAGCTTTGGGCTCTTTCCCGTAAACACAATTAGGTAACCACAATTAGGTAATCACACACACACACACACAAGTAGATTGTGGTCCTGAGGATATTGTAAACATACACCAACTAGGTAAATATTCGAGGGAAGGAAAGCCGAGACCAACAAAAGTAACCTTTGAGAGAGGGGAAACATGTAGGGAAATATTGTTGAGAAAAAAAAGTCTAAAAGACCTTCAAGAATTCAAAGAAGTGTTCATTAGACGATACAGAACACAGGAAGAGATGGGAAAGATCAAAAACTTGTTGCAAGAGGCAAGAAGGTTAAATGAGGAAAGAAATGAAGAAGAGAAGAAAAATTTTCATTTCAGAATTCTTCCAGACAAAGGGGAGATAAAGAAGATAATAACAGAAGATCAGGGGATGGGGCCTCATTAAGATTGTTAATACACAAACGCTGATGGATTAGCTGGTAAGGCAGTAGAATTAAAAGATAGGCTTCACAACAGTAAGGCAGATATAGTAGCAATTACAGAGACTAAGTTGAGTGTGGACATAAACAGTGTCACAGTTTTTCCTAAGGGCTTCAGAATACTAAGGGTTGAAAGATCTGAGAGGACTGGTGGAGGGATAGCACTGCTCATAAGTGAAAGGATTCAAGTTGAAGAAATAAACTTGGCTATAGAAAGTGAGTTCAAGGAATTTCTTGTTGCTCGCATAAATACTGGGTCAGAGAGGATTATAATAACTGTTGTATACAACCCACCAAGGAACCAAAATAGGCTTAAAGTTTATGAGGAAAGTCATATAGGTACTATTGAAGTCATAAACTGAGTTGTTAACATGGCACGGGAAAAAAAATGTAGGATTTTGATTATGGGAGACTTTAATCATAAAGAGATAGATTGGATAAATCTTGACCCACACAGTGGTGAGGACTCATTCGGGGCAAGATTCCTAGATTGCGTACAAGGGAATTTGCTACACCAACATGTAATGGAACCAACAAGGGCCAGGGGTGGGGATGAGCCATCACTACTTGATCTAGTGTTCACAGATAATGTGTTGGATATTGAAAAAATTGATTATGAACCACCAATTGGAAAGAGTGACCACTGTGTGTTGTTGATAGAGTATATCATTGAAGATATTCTGCCTGAGAGTAGAGGCACTGAGGACATGAGGAGGAACTATTCGAAAGGAGACTACATCAAAATGAATGAGCTTTTTGCAGTTATTGACTGAAGAACCTTATTTTACAACAAATCTGTACAAGAAATGTATGACATCTTTTGTGAGAAATATCTGAAGATAGTAGATTGCTGCATACCTGTCACCAGGGTTCAGTTTTAGGGCCACTTTTATTCCTTGTATATGTCAATGACCTACCAGAGTCTGTAAATTCATTCATGAATATGTTTGCAGATGATGCAAAGATTGTGAAGAAAGTAAAAAACGAGAACAATGGTAGAGAACTTCAGGAAGATCTAAATAATCTGCATGAGTGGTCAGAAAAGAGGCTAATGAAATTCAATGCTTCAAAATGTAAGGTAATGAGAATGGGTACAAGTGCAAGAAGGCCCAAGCTTGACTACCCGGTGGCTGGAGTACAACTTCAAGAGACAGAAAATGAGAGAGATCTAGGAGTAAACATACTGGCAGATTTGTCTCCAGAAATACATATAAATGGCATAGTAAGGGCAGCATATGCATTCTTATCAAATAAGATAGCTAAGCTTGAAAAAGTTCAAAGACATGCCACGAAACTGGTGCCAGAAATACGCAATCTCAGTTATGATGAGAGGCTGAGGGGGGATATGGTGACAGTCTTTAAATTCCTTCATGGTTATGATAGAGTGGATAGGGATCGATATTTTGATATGGCTGGCTCTAGAACTAGAGGTCATAGTTTGAAGCTTCGTAAGAAAACTTCTTTGCAGGATGTAAGGAAATACTTTTTCAGTGTAAGAGTAGTTGATAATTGGAATTGGCTAAGCGAGGAGGTAGTTAATGCTATCTCAATCCATAGTTTTAAGGACAGGTATGATAAGTATCACTAAGTATAAAATGGAAGCGATGAGGAGACGGGAAGATACGAGCTTTGGGCTCTTTCCCGTAAACACAATTAGGTAATCACATATATATATATATATATATATATATATATATATATATATATATATATATATATATATATATATATATATATATATTTGAAATAAAAGTTAAAATTTCATTTTCAATATATGTATTTAGCTACGCGAGAAAAATGCAACTAGGTTTTCTTCATATGTATGCTATCACGTGATCGCAAGTTCTTTGGACACATTTAGCTATTTAATCGCTAGAAATTTGTCCATTGATTGATATAAACTTAACTTTTAGATTGAATATCATTAGTTTCCATAATAAAATTCAATAGAAAATAAGCTACTTAATAATTATTATTTCTTATTACGATTATCGTATTAGATGTGATAAAGAAAATGAGAAAATAGCAAATGTGTTTTTTTTTTTCTCTTTAAGAAAATAGCAAATACTAATGATCAGCTGACCAATGTAAACAAACGCAAGCGAATCTCGAAGTGTCGTATACCAATTACTCTTATTATGTTGTGAAAAAAGGAGAAAAAGAAGTAAGCGAGGTTGGCAGGGTAAACGAATCTCTGCTTAAGAATTCGTAGACTTGGAAGAGTAATATTAAAGTGAATACATAAAAAATGCAAAATGCTTATAATGCAACGGCTATCCTGGAGAGACTGCCCCTACAAATCGAAGCTGTCACTGCTTACGGTAAGTACATCTTTATCTTTTTGGGTTTTCCTCTCTCCAAAGCTTAACCACATATTCTGTTGAAACCAGCTGATTGATGCAAATATAATCAAGGCAGTCACTAGTTATATGGCAAGCAAATAAGTACCGAGAATTTGGGACTCCACTCCACAAACCTTTAAATTGCCCCCTAAGAAACACAAATAATACGATGTTGGATATCTTTCCCCCCTATTTTAGGGGAAAAAAATTATATATATGTATATATATATATCTGAGGTAAATGTTTTCCATTCGGAACCCCCCCCCCCCGTTAGAAATAAATAATGAAATTTATTAACTTAGTCTGGACAAGGTTTATATCTACTTAAGAAAATGGATGATAATTGAAATTATTTTATTTCAGTCGTCTTAGGTATTTTTTCAATGATTTATATTTTCCCTTCTCGTATTTGTTGTGTGAAAAACATGTAATATGTTGTTGACAAAGAATTAAGCACTTTGTTTTATTTCAAGACCTTTGAATTCGACCTGTATAGACCTTGGACTGTAAAAACTTAGAATTGAAATCCTATTTTAAGAGCCTTTAATATATGAGCCTTGTTTGCCTATTTCATATGACTACCAGCCAGATTGCCAAACTTGAAACTCCAATGAGTTTTAAGACATAAAATATATTAAATCTCTATGTCTCCTTCCTTTTTTTTTTTATTTGGGATATAATGCTAATCAGGAGCTGATATATCATGTTTCTGATAAGTTTTTATTTTGTTGTTGATTATGATTTGGAGATTTGGCGTTCTGGCAGTGCTGCATTAAACTCATTAGAAGTAATCTTTTACCTATTCAATGAAGTCAGCCAATTAGTACTTTATCAGCTTGATTACAACTGTATTTAGAATTTAACTCATTAAGAAGCAATCAGAATCTTATGGGTTTAGGATTATCGTGTGAGTGGTAGTCGTCGTTGTGGGCGGATGTGTTTTCTCAGCTCTCCGTTTCTGTGCTATACAAAGCTTTGATATAAATTGGGCTTTGTAAGCTTTATACTTGCCGATATGGAGGCTAAGTGTTATATATGTCATAAATTGCATGGAATGGTGAATGATTGGATTGGATTAGGTATGACTATTGTATGGAAAAATGGGCTCATCTGAGATGTGCTGGTCTTGATGATGTGAAATTAGTGAATATTCCCAAGATAAATTGGATATGTGATCACTGTGGTGTGCTGTTGAAGGAGGAGAAATCACTGTGGTGTGCTGTTGAAGGAGGAGAAATCATTATCAGCAGTTGGTGATCATGTTATATATAGGATTTCTACAGCAGTTTCACATGTAATGAAAGATGCAAAGGAAGAGATACTTCAGAAGGTGGTAGAACGGGTAAGTTAGTGAGTCCATCATACGCTGACGCATTGAAAAAGGAGCGACCCTCTGAGAAGAATCTGGTAATTGTTGAGTCAGCTGATGATACGACAGATATGCGAGAGAAGAAGGAAGAGGTCGCCAAGGCGTTAAATGGAGTACAGGTGACTGAGACGAATTTTTCTGATAAGAAAATTTTTATGAATTTTGCTACAGGAGAGATGAATGAGGCTACAATAAAGTTGATTGAAGTAGATAATCTCAGTATAAAGAACAAGAAAAGAAAACTTATTCCACTATCATGATATGTAATGTGGCTAGAGAAGAATCAAAGGATCAACTTATTGAGAATCTGATGGAGAGAAATGAATATTTAGTGTCAGTGGATGGTGTGGAACATAAAAATGTCTCTTATTTTTGACAAACCAGCATCGGGTAACACGGTGCACTACATATTGAAATGTGACCCTTCTATAAAACAAACAAAACAAACTTTATTTCCATTTCAATACAATGGGTATTCGTCAGCCAGGGCAAGCCCCAACCCCCCACTGTGGTGTCCAACCACAGCAGTTCCTGCCAGTAAACAGCTTAAACTCTCGGTCTTGGACGGGAACCGATCTTTCGACCTCGTGAATGCGAAGCCAGCACGTTACCACTGTACTAGCCAGTGGGCTAGTTAAGCTAGAGTGGGGTGTTTATAGTGTGAGAGATAGGTAATGGGTCACTTTGTGTTTCCACTGCCAGCGTTATAGCCAAATTGAAAGATGTTGTTCACTGAAGACAAATACTGAAAATCCCTACTGGAAGAATTGTAGTGAGAGACACAAGACTGATCAATGTACAGCTACTGATATGAAATGTATAAATTGTGTGAGATATGAGATATAAGGAAACTGATCATTGTGTTGGAGATAGATGGTGCCAAGTATTGAAAAATGAGATTGAGAGAATAAAAGTAATAACTGATCATGGTTACTGAAGATACGTGTTTTGAAATAAGATGTGGTTTTATTAATATTCAGTAGGTAGGGAATAAAAACTTGGAGATTCATGAATTAATAAATGATAAGAATTTTTATATACTTGCGTTAGCAGAAACATGGTTATATGAATATGATACAACCGAGATAAGTGAGATGACACCGGACACACACTCATTCTTATTTGTTCCAAGGGCTGGTAGAAGAGGGGGTGGAGTAGGAATTTTTATATCCAATTCTCTTTTAAATATCAAGACAGAAAGAAGTACATTGATCCCTCGTTTATCGCGGGGGTTTGGTTCCGGGACCAATTGCGAAAGGTGAAAATGCGCGAAGTAGGAGCACCATATTTATTACAGGTATTTTACATTTATTTTTACCTTTACTGTATAAACCTTCCCTGCATAACAACTCATCCTTTACTTTATTAATAACAGCACGCAAGCGCTGTTATTAATAAATATGGTTAATAAATATGTTATTAATAAATATGGTAGTCGTCGTTGTGGGCGGATGTGTTTTCTCAGCTCTCCGTTTCTGTGCTATACAAAGCTTTGATGTAAGTTGGGCTTTGTAAGCTTTATACTCGCCGATATGGAGGCTAAGTGTTATATATGTCATAAATTGCATGGAATGGTGAATGATTGGATTGGATTAGGTATGACTATTGTATGGAAAAATGGGCTCATCTGAGATGTGCTGGTCTTGATGATGTGAAATTAGTGAATATTCCCAAGATAAATTGGATATGTTATCACTGGTGTGCTGTTGAAGGAGGAGAAATCATTATCAGCAGTTGGTGATCATGTTATATATAGGATTTCTACAGCAGTTTCACATGTAATGAAAGATGCAAAGGAAGAGATACTTCAGAAGGTGGTAGAACGGGTAAGTTAGTGAGTCCATCATACGCTGACGCATTGAAAAAGGAGCGACCCTCTGAGAAGAATCTGGTAATTGTTGAGTCAGCTGATGATACGACAGATATGCGAGAGAAGAAGGAAGAGGTCGCCAAGGCGTTAAATGGAGTACAGGTGACTGAGACAAATTTTTCTGATAAGAAAATTTTTATGAATTTTGCTACAGGAGAGATGAATGAGGCTACAATAAAGTTGATTGAAGTAGATAATCTCAGTATAAAGAACAAGAAAAGAAAACTTATTCCAAAGATCATGATATGTCATGTGGCTAAAGAAGAATCAAAGGATCAACTTATTGAGAATCTGATAGAGAGAAATGAATATTTAGTGTCAGTGGATGGTGTGGAACATAAAAATGTCTCTTATTTTTGACAAATCAGCATCAGGTAACACGGTGCACTACATATTGAAATGTGACCCTTCTATAAGGAAATTGTCATGATAATCAAGATGTAGTTAAGCTAGAGTGGGGTGTTTATAGTGTGAGAGATAGGTAATGGGTCACTTTGTGTTTCCACTGCCAGCGTTATAGCCATATTGAAAGATGTTGTTCACTGAAGACAAATAATGAAAATTCCTACTGTAAGAATTGTAGTGAGAGGCACAAGACTGATCAATGTACAGCTACTGATATGAAATGTATAAATTGTGTGAGATATAAGTATAAGGAAACTGATCATTGTGTTGGAGATAGATGGTGCCAAGTATTGAAAAATGAGATTGAGAGAATAAAAGTAATAACTGATCATGGTTACTGAAGATACGTGTTTTGAAATAAGATGTGGTTTTATTAATATTCAGTAGGTAGGGAATAAAACTTTGGAGATTCATGAATTAATAAATGATAAGAATTTTTATATACTTGCGTTAGCAGAAACATGGTTATATGAATATGATACAACCGAGATAAGTGAGATAACACCGGACACACACTCATTCTTATTAGTTCCAAGGGCTGGTAGAAGAGGGGGTGGAGTAGGAATTTTTATATCCAATTCTCTTTTAAATATCAAGACAGAAAGAAGTACATTGATCCCTCGTTTATCGCGGGGGTTTGGTTCCGGGACCAATTACGAAAGGTGAAAATGCACGAAGTAGGAGCACCATATTTATTACAGGTATTTTACATTTATTTTTACCTTTACTGTATAAACCTTCCCTGCATAACAACTCATCCTTTACTTTATTAATAACAGCACGCAAGCGCTGTTATTAATAAATATGGTTAATAAATATGTTATTAATAAATATGGTAGTCGTCGTTGTGGGCGGATGTGTTTTCTCAGCTCTCCGTTTCTGTGCTATACAAAGCTTTGATATAAGTTGGGCTTTGTAAGCTTTATACTCGCCGATATGGAGGCTAAGTGTTATATATGTCATAATTGCATGGAATGGTGAATGATTGGATTGGATTAGGTATGACTATTGTATGGAAAAATGGGCTAATCTGAGATATGCTGGTCTTGATGATGTGAAATTAGTGAATATTCCCAAGATAAATTGGATATGTGATCACTGTGGTGTGCTGTTGAAGGAGGAGAAATCATTATCAGCAGTTGGTGATCATGTTATATATAGGATTTCTACAGCAGTTTCACATGTAATGAAAGATGCAAAGGAAGAGATACTTCAGAAGGTGGTAGAACGGGTAAGTTAGTGAGTCCATCATACGCTGACGCATTGAAAAAGGAGCGACCCTCTGAGAAGAATCTGGTAATTGTTGAGTCAGCTGATGATACGACAGATATGCGAGAGAAGAAGGAAGAGGTCGCCAAGGCGTTATATGGAGTACAGGTGACTGAGACGAATTTTTCTGATAAGAAAATTTTTATGAATTTTGCTACCGAAGGAGAGATGAATGAGGATACAATAAAGTTGATTGAAGTAGATAATCTCAGTATAAAGAACAAGAAAAGAAAACTTATTCCAAAGATCATGATATGTAATGTGGCTAAAGAAGAATCAAAGGATCAACTTATTGAGAATCTGATAGAGAGAAATGAATATTTAGTGTCAGTGGATGGTGTGGAACATAAAAATGTCTCTTATTTTTGACAAACCAGCATCGGGTAACACGGTGCACTACATATTGAAATGTGACCCTTCTATAAGGAAATTAAGTCATGATAATCAAAATGTAGTTAAGCTAGAGTGGGGTGTTTATAGTATGAGAGATAGGTAATGGGTCACTTTGTGTTTCCACTGCCTGCGTTATAGCCATATTGAAAGATGTTGTTCACTGAAGACAAATAATGAAAATCCCTACTGTAAGAATTGTAGTGAGAGACACAAGACTGATCAATGTACAGCTACTGATATGAAATGTATAAATTGTGTGAGATATAAGTATAAGGAAACTGATCATTGTGTTGGAGATAGATGGTGCTAAGTATTGAAAAATGAGATTGAGAGAATAAAAGTAAAAACTGATCATGGTTACTGAAGATACGTGTTTTGAAATAAGATGTGGTTTTATTAATATTCAGTAGGTAGGGAATAAAACTTTGGAGATTCATGAATTAATAAATGATAAGAATTTTTATATACTTGCGTTAGCAGAAACATGAATATGATACAACTGAGATAAGTGAGATAACACCGGACACACACTCATTCTTATTAGTTCCAAGGGCTGGTAGAAGAGGGGGTGGAGTAGGAATTTTTCTATCCAATTCTCTTTTAAATATCAAGACAGAAAGAAGTACATTGATCCCTCGTTTATCGCGGGGATTCGGTTCCGGGACCAATTGCGAAAGGTGAAAATGCACGAAGTAGGAGCACCATATTTATTACAGGTATTTTACATTTATTTTTACCTTTACTGTATAAACCTTCCCTGCATAACAACTCATCCTTTACTTTATTAATAACAGCGCGCAAGCGTAAATTTATATGAACGTGATATTATGAAGAGAATTGAAAAAAAGCGTTAAGAACAAACAGCAAATGAACTTTCGATATAATATCGTCAGGGATATAGCGTGTAGAAAATATATATACACCTTGTTCCTTTTATGCACAATTTTTTTATCCATGAAATTGCAATAGCGCCCCCAAAAAATAATAGTAAAAAAAAATCGAATTTCGCGAATAACGCCTGCCCCCCCATTATTATTATTATTATTATTTTTTTTTTTAAAGTAAATAAGCGCCCGCGGATGCTTCTTCCACGAGGACAAAGAGGATTACGTTAAGAAAAGATCATCATCATTATACATTATATATACACCCACCTTACCTCTGTCATATGTCTATCTAATCTACATTTGAAGGTGTCTAAGGTATTGGCATTTATTATCCTACTAGGAAACCTGTTCCATGCATCAGCTACTCTATGGTATTACCTAGCCAATTTTCACCAATTTCCCTTCTGAACCTAAATTTATGAAGCTTAAATCCATTACCCATTACGAGTTCTGGTTTGATCATGAATTTTTAAAACTTTATTTATATCACCCTTGTTAATCCCTTTAAACCATTTATACACCTCAGTCATATCCCCCCTAACTCTGCGCCTCAATAGAGAATGTAGATTAAGTTTTTTTAATCTGTCATACGGTAGATTTAGGCATTGCATAATTTTTTTTTTCGTTTTTTAGTCTTGCTTTGGTTATTTATAATATTTATTTTATCTTTGTTTACATTTGCAGATAGAGGTTCGTTCTCCTGCATCCTCCTCCTCTTCTACCGCATAAGTTACTTGCTCACAGCCACCATGCATGTCCCAGTGTACTGTATGACTGTTGTCCACTGCATAATAGAGTACAGTACAGTAATGTATCTTAATTTCTAGCTGTAAAGTAAATATGAATATCTTTTGTATACTCTTAAAAATAGATACAGGGCTTCCTGCCTTGCTATGTAGTAATAAAATATGTTTTTTACTTATCTTATATCTTTGGCATGGTGTGTCTGTGTAAGGTTTGGAATGTATCTATGCCCTTTATCATTGTTTTCTATGGAAAATGACTCGTTTTTTCACGCGATTTTCCATTTACCCGACACTTCTGAGAACCCTAGGCGTTATTCTGAGAACTAGGTGTATTTCATTTAAGTTTCCCATGTACAGTACGATATACGTTTTCTTTGTAACGAGTTGTATAGTTATCTTTTTGTCTCAGCTGATTTTGTTTATGTTAAGATTTTGTGCAGCATGGTCGATATGTAAAGAAGATAGAATTATGTATAGAACCAAGAAATATTAATAATACTGTAATCTTGAAAATTAGATAAACCCCAAATAGGGTCAGTAAATAAATATTTTATGAGTAAGATATTGTGCCTGAATAGTGATAAGCATCAGCTGATACGGAAGCGGCAAAACGTTTGTGGTTAGAGGTTCGTTCTCTCGCATCCTCCTCCTCTTCTACCACTTAATGCGATAGAAAATTATGAAGAGACTTGAAAAAAAGCATTAAGAACAAACAGCAAACAAACTTTCGATATAATATCATCAGGGAAATAGTATGTAGAGAATACAGGTATATATATTTCATTTAAGTTTCCCATGTACGGTACGATACACGTTTTCTTTGTAACGAATAGTATAGTTTTCTTTTTGTCTCAGCTGATTTTGTTTACGTTAAGATTTTGTGCAACATGGTCGATATGTAAAGAAGATAGAGTAATGTTTAGAACCAAGGAATATTAATAATACTTTAATCTTGAAAATTAGATAAACCCCAAATAGTCATCGTGGCTCAAGCGGCAGCGTCCGCGACTCTGAGGCGTCAGGTCGAGGGTTCGTGCTCCATCACGGTCTGAGGTTAGCAAGGGCATGCACTCAGGGTAATGATTACATATGCCAAAACAAGTCCTTCGCAAGAAGGCAACCGTCCTAGCCCTTGGTAGAAAAGGGAGTCCGTGACGTAAAACCGGAACAAACAAAGGGCGTGTAAATAAATATTTTATGAGTAAGATATTGTGCCTGAATAGTGATAAGCATCAGCTGATTCGGAAGCGGCAAAACGTTTGTGGATAGAGGTTCGTTCTCCCGCATCCTCCTCCTCTTCTACCGCTTAATGTGATCGAATATTATGAAGAGAATAGAAAGTAAACTGTAAGAACAAACAGCAAACAAACTTGCGATTTAATATTTTCAGGGAAATAGTGTGCGAGGGTGCATCAGCTGATACAGAGGCAGCAAAATTTCTGCATCCTCGTGCTCAAAAATAGCATATACCCAGAAAATCTGCAATATAAAATACACATGCTCGCCAGAAAAATCCTCGATGCACTGAATTCGCGGTAGGTGAATCGCGATATAGCGAGGGATTACTGTACTTGTGATGAGAGTTTTGAATTTATGCAAGTGAGTTTTGAACATGGTGGTCGTAGATTTATTTTTTATTGTAGTGTATAGACCTCCAAATGTGCAAAGCACCTTGTTTTTCACATATTTTAAATTATTTTTGGAAGGTGTTGCTACAGTGAATGCAAATACATTCATTTGTGGTGACTTTATAATATTTGGTATGATGATTTAGATAACTGGGATGCCAGGGAGTTTAGAGAAATAATGGATATGTTCAAATATGAAAATAGGGTTGAGGAGGTTACCTCAGATACTGGTCATATGTTAGATAGATCTTATATTTTGTAATATGGATCATAGCCTTGTTCTTAATGTATGTGTTGAGGAAACAAATATGATATCACCGGTGCATAAACTAGTGAGCTTCATGATTCCCTTTAATATTGATATAAAATAGAAGACAAAAATTGTATTCAAAGATAAAAAGACCTTGCAAACTGACATTGTGATCAATAAGATAATTAGTGAGATACTCGAAAAGAAAAATGGTATTTGCTCCCATAGTATTCTAATTAGAGAGTATAGAGTGTTATACAGAGCTATGTGATGTTACATCGAAAAATAAATTCAATGAAGCTTGTCCTATAATAGAAAAAGAAATTATAGTAAAATATCGTGCGCCCTGCTTTAATTCTGAGATCAGACTAGCAAAGAGTGAAAAACGAAGAGCTGAAAATCTTTGGCGAAGGAGGCAAACCACTAGTATCAGAAGGGTATACAGAGAAGCAAAAAATGCATGTAATTCATGTATAAAATGCAGAAATCGTGACATTTTTACTAATAAAATTAAAAATGCAGGATATGAATTAAGTAAATTGTACAAAATTTTGGATAATTTGACTGGATTTAAGAAGAAAAGTCTACGTGAAGGTTTTACTGAAGGTGAACGAGCAGAAAGATTCCATAAGTTTTTAATGAAAAGATATCAAGAGTGGTACTTGGCTTTTCAGGGGATCCTGCTCGGAGAGTTATGCTTATATCACTGCACTGCCCTGAATTAAAACTATAAAATTTTCAAATTGTAGATCTAAGCAAAGTTAACATACTGTGAAAGTGATCCATTTCCAATGTCTTATTTCAAGAATAGTGGAAATATTGATAATATCGTGGAGATCATAATGGAAATTGTAAACTTGTGTATTATTAAGAGAGTTTTCCCGGAAAGTGAGAAACTGGCAGTTGTCAAGCGTTTTGTTAAAGGCACTCTTGAGAGTCAAGTTTTAAGCTCATATAGACCAGTGTCGAATTTGTCTTTCTTATCAAAGATTAAAGATTAAAGAATGTTCAGTGGTAAGCAATTTGATTCTTTTAATGGATGAAGGACAGTGTGGCATCTTGATTCTTTTGGACTTGAGTGCTGCTTTTGATACTGTGGTACATAACATGTTGATAGGTGACTTGGAAATTTTTGGCATAGAGGGGGAGGTGCTTGAACTTATGAAAGACTATATTGAAAGAAGAACATATTGTATACAGATTGGGAATGAGTTTTCTGAGAAACAGAGTCTATCAAGAGGGGTTCCACAGGGTAGTGTGCTTGGTCCAATCCTCTTTTGTATTTATACAATTGAGTTGTCATATATACTTAAGAGACATGGGGTATTTTTTAAGCTTTTTGCAGATGATACTCAATTCTACTTGACCTTTAATAATGTTGAAGATACTGTAGTAAGGTTGAGTGAAATCATGATGGATGTTAAAGTGGATGGAAATAACACATCAAAAATTAAATGAAGACAAGACACAGAGTGCTTGATTTTAGGAAAGAGAGGTTACTTTAGAAGGTTGGAGGATGTTTGTAGTCTGAATATTGATGGGACAGAGGATGGTGTCAAGAGGTCTGTGAAGGATTTTGGTGTATGTTAGATAGTAACTTATCTATGAAAGTGCAAATAGACAAAGTAGTAAGAGTGGCTGGTTATCACTTGAGATATATTGCTTTTGTCAAGAAATATATTGATGAATCTTCGCTAAGAAAGCTTATTCACAATCATGTCATCAGTCGACTTAATTACTGTAATTCATTGTACCATGGATTACTAAAATATCTACTGCGCAAGCTACAGTATGTCATGAATAGAGCTGCTCAACTAATAAAGGGTACGCCATCACGTGACAGAATTACTCCTGTACTGATGCAACTACATTGGCTACTTATTAAAGCTAGAATTGTATTCAAAATTTGTGTCATAGTGTATCAAGCAATTAAACTTGGAAAGCCAGATTACATAAGGAAACTACTGCGTGACTTTCAAACGGAAATTAAAGTAACTCTCAGATCTCAGATTAGTGATGATGGTTTCATATTAGAGGAGCCAAAATGTAATCTACAATTAGGTTTTAGAGCTTTCAAAACTTCGGCCCCAAGACTTTTTAATCGTCTTCCCAAAGAGATTAAAGAGAGTAGTAATGTTGACATATTTAAGAGAAAGTTGAAGACATATTATGATGACTTCTACACTTCTGAAATGACAATCAGTGAATATTACAAAGTTTAAGACTGTAATATCAGTTTAAGGTGCGACTCCCTGAGCGTTGTATAGACGGAGCGGGAGTCGAAAAACAAATGTCAAAGTAAGTAAGATATCCAAAAGCATATTTGAGATAAGGTTGTGTCATTATAGCTTTGATTAACTATATGGTACTATATCAATATGATTACAACTCTATTTAGATTTTGACATAAGAAGAGAAATAAAAATAAATGAGGTTAGGATTATTATCTGGATAGATATCTAAAAGCGTATTTAAGATAATTGTCATTGTAGCTGAGATAACTATGTGATTCTTGATCATTTTTATAACAATATATTTAGAATTTAACACTGAGAACTAACCAGAATTCTCTAGATTTAAGACAAGTTAGAGAGTAGATATACAATAGCATATACAATATAAGATAAGTATGTCAAAACGTGGTTTAAATCGGAACTTTTTTTTTCTTTGAATCATTCCTTTGTCAAGTTTATTCATATGGTGCTCTTGGATAAGGTATATATTAGCAATAGACCTGATAATATCCATTTACTGTTATACTGGTAGAACTGATAATTAAAACGACTTGTTTACTCATCGTGCATCTTTGTTTTCATTTTATTTTGATACTGTCCTTGGAATAATTGGCTGTAATGGAGTATTTGTCTCTAAAATTTTGTTTTCCTAATGTAAAATGTCTTGAGAACATAGATAATGTAGGTTGAAGGCTTCTTCCTTTAGCTCTTGACATATCTAGTGGTAATCACTCTGCTTTAGGAGAAGTCAACTTGCTTATTATTCTTCCTTTTATTAACAATAATAATGATAATAATAATAATTATTATTATTATTATTATTATTATTATTATTATTATTATTATTATTATTATTATTATTATTATTATTATTATTATTATTATCCCTTGTGGTGGTGATGGAAAAACAATGCCACTCTCACATTTCCTCTTTAATTTGCTTATCATATCAAGCAACTAAGAGAGACATCAGTTGTTGTGGGGAGTAAGAATTCCGTTATCATATTTCCAGTGTGATATCATATCCAACCAGATGAAATAAGGAGTGATGTACTAGCAATCCCATTCTCCCAAAAAGTTCTATCAAGCCAGTAAAGAGCCAAGAGCAGGGACGAGGGTGGGCAGGTTATAAGGAAGCTCTTCAGCTTCCTATTTTTTTGTTCAGTGTGCCCACCCTGTTTGCTTCAGCTGGATATGGCATCTTTTCGAAGAAAATTATTATTATTATTATTATTATTATTATTATTATTATTATTATTATTATTATTATTATTATTATTATTATTATTTCTGCTTTGTGGCTGTTTTAACTTCTAAACTTTCGTTGCCCTTGCTATTAGTAAGATATATGATCATTTGGCACAAAATTTTTGTAAGATTTGTTTTGTTTGTGTGTACTGTTACATTTCCAGTCAAGAGGTATTATAATGTAATGTGCTGCTGTTTACAGGGGATAACTTAGTAGTAGGAACTAGACAGGGCCACCTGCTTATGTATGCAGTGACAGAAACATCACAAGGTCGTTGGGATGTCTCGCTACTTTGCTCAAACAAGAACTTTTCTCGAAAACCCATATTGCAAGTACAGGTCGTTCCTGAACACCAAATTATCGTCTCCTTATCAGGTAACGTAAATGAATTGAATTCCTTTCACAATGTTATTTTTCTTGTAGTACTCTGTATTTCACGTAAATTCAATATCATTTAAATACAGTGATGAAGGCTAATGCATAAGGCATGTTTCTAGCATTTTATATATTTACATACAAGATTCACAGATTGTACATTAAGTGACACTTCTGATGACTTCTTGGTGTTAATAAGTATATCTAAGTTAATTCAGCTTTATTTAGGTATTAAGCAGTGGCAAACAGACAGAAAAAAATATTTAATTCATATATTCTGCATTATGAAAGTTCCACTTAAAATGGATAAGAGAGCAAAAATCCAGCAATCCCGTTCACTTTGATATTTTTTTTCTTAAAACAAAACATCTGATTGACGTGATTAGGATGGACATGGTATTAAGAAACTTTTCTGCCTTCTCTTTTCATTCACTTTTGGCCACCCTTGTTTAAGGAGAATATGACATTATGCTGGTAATAAATCATCTAGATTATTTTTGTTCTTTGTCTTTGTGAAAGATATTGGACATGTAGATTTGGCTATTTATAATTCATCTCTTGGTGTCAGTACCTTTAGGGTAGAAAATGGTGAATAAAATCACCCTCATACAATAATTGTGGTTTCAAATTACTCTTGTTTTATTACATATTCAATATATCTATGTTCATAAGCTTTCATACATGTGCATATAGAACATGTAAGTTTGTTATGTGGGACCATTATCCTTAACACCTTGATAGCTTATTTCTAAAAGTTGGCTTATTTTCAGACAATATGATCAGTGTCCATGATCTAACCGTCTTCAACCTTCCTCTGCTCTTGTCAATGCAACAAACTAAAGGAGCTTCAACATTTGATCTTGATATAAAGGTACAATACTTTGAATTCATTATTTTCTCATGACTAAGGTTTAGATATAATTTTCTTCATAGATGCCTTCTAATTACTCCATATCATTTAACCTTTGTTGATATCGTGAATGCCATATAGATGATCATCTTTAAGGAAAAATAGTCTTTTGGAGACAGCACTTTTGTACTTTTTTTTGCTATAAATGAGAAAAATATTGCAGAATTTGCAGAATAACGATGTTGTATAGTTTTTTCAGTGCATCCATAAGATCTTGTTATGGTCTCATTGTCATAGATAATATCTTTGAACATATTTTGTGGGACCAAGTGTTTATGTTAGTCGATAAAATTTACACTTATGGGACTTTATTTAATTGGTAAAGTCAGCTCAAAGGTCAATCATGTTTTGTTAATCTAAGGAGTTTCTCCAAACTCACCTACTACATATTTGTTAGCTGTTCTTAATGCTAATATTCACTGGTCAGTAGAGCCCTTTTGTGCTTCTCTTTTGGGTATTTTTGATAACCTTTTCATAATGTGTATTGGTATTTGAAACTTTGGGTATCCATGTAGTAATGAATTTCTTTACTTCCACAGCACCAGGTGACTCTAACGGGAGAAACTGTTGCAACAGTACGACTAGTAGTTGCTGTAAAGAGACGTCTGCAGCTATACTACTGGAAAGGTCGCAGATTTCATACTCTGAGAGAAGACCTCCAAGTCTCAGATGTTCCAAAATCATTGACCTGGTGCAAAGAGGCCATTGCTGTTGCTTTTAAGCATGATTATTGGCTTATTTCAGTGAGAAATATGTGTTTTAAAAAAGTTATTCTATGCAAGACTTGTGCTGTATATCATCTATCTATCTATATGCATGAGCCATTTTCTGCTTATAAGGGGAGTGGCTGAATCAAGATAAAATACTTTGACTCTTTGGGAAGAGAAAATACAGAGGAGGGGATTCCCAGTCCTCTCGCTCCGCCCCATTCAGTCGACTCTTATGACATGCAGGGGAACACAGAGGAAGTATTCTACCCCTTCCCTCAGGTAAACTTAAATCTAATTTTATTTTAGAGGCTTCTGTCGAGGAGCATGTCCAACCCTGGGATTTTTCAAACTTTTATATAAAAAAATTCGAAAATTTCTTTAATTTGCACAGAGAGGTTTGTGAAGCAAAAAAAAAAATTTCTGTATTAAATGTACTGTGCTGTATATATAAAAGAGGATGGAGTTATATTTATACTATAAACTCTTAGTATATTATATGTACGAACACTGATATTTTGCAAATAACAGTAACAATGCGAGCAACATGGAGCTTAACTTAAGCAAACAAGTAGTGTGTAATTGATGTATTTGACATCTTTATACCCCACCGTATATCCTGTGTGTTGTAGAACCAACTAGAGGGTTTGGTGAGCAAGGGCTGGTTGACTTTTCTCTCTTTGAAGCTTTCTCTTGCAACAAAACAATTGGCAGAGGTGGTAAAAAAGGGCAAGGTAATTTAAAATCCTGTTACTTCAATTTTATTGCTCTAATTTAGGTCACCCTGCTGAGCTCAGCAGAGTATGAGCTCTTCAGTGGTGATTGTGCGTTTGGCCTTCGAAAGGCTGTATCTCACAATTTTTTTTTTTTTTTGTAAATATTTTTTTTTAAGTAGAAAATTTCAACCAAAGTCATAGTAATTTAGTCTTCAAATGTGAGTGGTCTTAGAACAGGTGAGAGTTAAAGGGAAGAGATTTGTAGAATTTTGTGAAGAAAAAGATGAATGTCAGACTGAGTGAAATAAAGTTGAAAGGTAATTGTCTTGTCGTGAATTATATGTGCTATGACTCGGCCTCTGCACTTACCAGTGGGAATGAGGCCTTTGTATACAGATATATGATTGTATTATGAAATAAACTAAATCAGAAAGGGTAATACTCTACTGTAACAGGATGCCTCATCCCACTAAGGACAGTGGTGTGGCCACAAATAAATAGGAGAGGGATGTCACTGAGGGCTTCATGTATCTTGAACAGCCCCACTTTATGAGGATGACACATAAACCCCTTTGCTCTCATCCCTTTTGGTCAAATCTTACTATATGTTAGGAATATTGGTGAGGTAGTCTATTTTCCTCACTATATGGTATAAGTGCAAATATATACTGAATATAACTCGGTTAGTCACTTTACGCATATTTTTAAGTAATTTAAAACTACTTGCCTTACATTTATTGCATTCTTATTTCAGCTCACCGGAGAGCAGAAAGAGCTCTTTGGTACTGGTAAAAGCCAAGAAGCTCTCATTCTTCGGCTACAGGAGGAAGACATGCTAGTTTTGGGCCATGAAAAAGAAACTGTTATCATGGACAGTGAAGGAAATGCTAAATGTGAACACACTTTGAAATGGGGTGATCAGCCTGTTGCCATGGGTGAGTCAACAGCTACACTCAATGGTATTATATGCATCTTATTCATTTGTATATAATAATGTATGGCATTAGCATTATGTAGTAGCTCCAGAGCTTTTTCATCAACTTTTTTTTTTAATTGATACTGTATCCTGCTGAAGCCAGCAGGGTATCTATAGCTGAGTAAAGGAGAGCTGCAACAAAGTTTCATTGTACCTTGTGCATCCTTATTCCTTCTGTCAGCAGTTTTGTGGCAAGAAAGAATAACTTGGGGAGTGGATTGCAAGCCTTTCACTCCCCCATCCCCATTAGTCAGCTCTTGTGACACGCATTGAATGCAAATGTTGATGTATGGTATACCCATATGTGATTTTGTGTTTGAAGAAAATAGGATTGAACTATATTTTAATACATTACTTCAAAGCCTCCTGAGATATATGGAAACTGTTTTTTCACAATCTTATTATAAGTTATTAATTTTTTTATCTAATTTGTTTATTTTACATAGATATGAAATGTATACTTTTTTCTACCTTGCAGCATATGACAAGCCATTTTTAATATCTATTCTTCCAAAATCTGTGGAAATAAAGACTCCAGAACCCAACATAGATGTTCAAACTATGCTGCTTGACAAGCCAAAATTAATAGCTGTTGCAAGATCGAGAAAGTAAGTTGTTACTTTAAGATTAGGGGTTTAAGAGTTTTATACTTTTAATTGGGAAAACAGATATATGAACATCAGTATATTTTGTCATCAGATTGATGTTAGATTTTCTTCTTTTTATTTTGAATAGTAGGCATATATCAGTAGTATGTTGAGTATTTTAAAAATCTGCAGTGACTGTAGCCGAAGGAGGGCTGTATTAAATATACAAGATAAATTATCCACTCCATTACTACATGAAATATTTTCTATATTTGCATATTGAAAAACCTCAATGGGAGTTGCATTCGTGAATAAAAAAAGTGGTAAAAGTATGCTAGATTGTCTGGCCATTTTGATAAAAAACGCTCAAACCATGTCTATTTTGAAATTTGTGTGGAGTTGTGTTTATATTTTTGTGTTTTTATTCAGGGGAACCAATCCTGTGTACATTGCATCAACATCACATATATGGAGACTGCATCGTTGTCAGGCCTTGTCTCATGTTAATGAGCTAGTCAAACAAGAAAAGTTCAGTTTAGCTTTGAAATTGCTGGTAAGTGTTTTTGTTCTTGTATTTTAGGTGAACTATTAGTGTTTGAGAAAGAGTATCTTCTCTTTGAAAATATATAGTTATTGAAAAACTTTTCCTTCTTAGCACATACAGCTCAAGAGCTCACACCCATAATTATTAGACCGTTGGACATGTGTTACTCCCACACATTTCTCATCTGTTCTATTTCATCTTAGCTTATATCAGTGTTGCTTGATAGAATGTCTTATTTTTATCTAATTAATATGATACATGCCTTCACTGATCTCATCATAAAAGAGGCATTTGGGACTCTATTTTTGTGATGTAATTTTTTTCAGCTAAGTTTTTTACCATTATATTATACTTGCCATGCCCTTTACAATCAAGTTTATTTTATTGTATTAAGAATACCCTCTTAGGTAGGCTAGTATTTTTTTTTTTTTATGAGTGTTACACCGGGACAGGCAAAAACTGCCCTCATCAATAAAAGCCCAGGCATGAGAAAACACCAAGACGAAGGAAAAAAAAGGTTAAGGACAAGGCAGAGATGAGGTAATGTTACACAATGGAAAACGACAGACAGAAAAAACAGTCAAAGCACAGAGGACCTAGAGATATGGAGGATTAGGCCCTGAGATGACGAAAGATCTGCTTTTTGAAGATGGTAGGTCATAAGAATTAGGAAAGACAGAAGGAGCAAGAGAGTTCCAGAGTCTGGAGGTAGATGGGAAGAAGCAGGCGCTGCACTGACCAATCTGCAAGCTACAAATCTCCACACGCTACCTGTAAGATGAGGCCACTTGGCAAGTGTTACGCGACCTCGGCAGTGGGGGAGGGATGCAACTCGCCAACTCATCAGAGCAGCGATAGAAGTAGTAGAGATAGAAAAGAGAAAGGGATGATACATTACGGCGAAGAGAGAGAGAATCCAGAATAGAAATAAGAGAAGGATCATTAATGAGTCTGACTGCCTTTGATTCAACCCTATCAAGGAGATAAGTATAAGAAGAAGCACCCCAGATGTGTGAGTAGTATTCTAAGCAGGGACGGATAAGACCTTTATAGATTATAAGTAACTGTAAAGAGGAAAAGTAATAATGAAAACGAAACAGAACCCCCAATTGCTTGGATGCAGATTTAGAAATTTGGATTATGTGAATCCTACAAGACAAATTAGAGGCTATATGGATTCCTAATATGTTGATAAGATTAAGAGGGTAAATTTCATTAGTTTCGAAGACAGTAGGGCTATCAGGAGGAGAAGATAAAGACATAACCAGAAGCTGTGTCCTGGAGGCATTAATTTTAACTAAATCTTTGGGTGCCCCACTCGGATACCCTCTGCAAATCAGAATTGAGTGTGGAAGAAAGAGTGATGCGAGACTGATCACGAGTAGCAGATGAAGGATGTGCAGAAAAGGCAGAGGAAAAGTGAAGGGTATAATCGTTGGCAAAGGCATGAAGAAGAGAGGAAGATGGGGATTGTAGAAGATCATTGATGAAGAGAAGGAACAGAGTAGGTGAAAGAACAGAGCCCTGTTGAACACCACTGGTAACAGGGAATGGGCTAAGTGATGCACCATCAAGAACTTCAGATATAAAACAGTCAGAAAGAAAACTGGAAGGCAGGAACAGAGAGAAAGGGCAAAGCCATAGGCAGGGTGTTTGGCCAACAGAGCTTTGTGCCAGACTCTGTCAAAAGCCTGAGAGATATCTAGGGCGACGGCAAAGGATTCCCCATAATTCTTCAGAGAAGATGACCATGCATGAATAAGATGGAACAGGAGCTCACCAGTAGATCTTGCCTTGCGGAAGCCGTACTGGTGATCGGAGATAAGTGAGTTAGATTCAAGGCTTATTAAGAAGTGGGCATTGAGCAAAGTTTCGAAAACTTTAGCTGTAGAAGAGGTTAGGGCAATAGATCGGTAGTTTGAAGGAATAGAGTGGTCACCCTTCTTAGGAACAGGTTGAAGTAAAGCATGCTTCCAAGATGAAGGATAGATACTGGCTTTCAGAATGAGGCAAAAAACACGGCAAAGGATGGGAGACAGTTCAGCTGCAAACTCCTTGAGGAACCTTGCAGGGATACCATCTGGACCAGATGCCTTGTTTGTCTTTAGCGAGCGAAGAACCATATGAACTTTGCCTGAAGAAAGGATAAGGGAGGGCATAGGGTTAGAGAGGGGGTAAAGATTGAGAGACAGGTGCGTTGGAATCATTTACGGAAGAGTTGGCTGAAAAATGAGAGCCAAAGATAGTGGCTTTGTCATTGAGAGAGCAAACTATAGAACCATCAGAATGAATAAGAGGGGGAAAGCTTGAGTTCCAGAAGTTTTTGGAGAGGTTTTTTGGTTAAGGACTAGAAACATTTGTCAGTGAGAGAGGAATTAAGGTCATCAATTTTCCTTCTTATAAAGGAAGCCTTAGACCTACAAATCTCAGTAGTACAGCAATTCCTAGCTACAATAAAAGCAGAGCAAGTTAAATCAGAAGGTGAGGCTTGGTAAGACCGGTGTGCCCGATTCTTGGTTTGAATAGCCATGGAGCAGGCACGGTCAAACCAAGGTTTAGGTGGAGAAAAAGTTTTCGTTGAGGAGGGGATGTATGCCTCCATGCCCGAGGTTATGATCTCAGCAGCTTGTAGGGCTACCTGATGAGGGTTGGACAATCGAAAGCAGTAGTCATCCCATGGGAAGTCAAAAAGGGAGTTACGCAAATTTTCATGTTGGGTACACTCAAAGTGCCAAAGACAGCGCTGAGTTGGAGGGATTGGTGGAGGGGGAGCGAAAATGGAAGAGATTGATATCACAGAGTGGTTAGATTTACTAAGGGGATAGTACAGATTAAGAATAGTTTAATGGCTTAGAAGTAAGAAATACGTCAAGAGTGTTGCTTGCATGTTCGTGTCGATCAGGAACACAAGTTGGATGTTTAATAAATTGCTCTAGATCGTGAGTAATAGAAAAAGCAAGGGCCTCACTTCCTCCCACATCAGTGTGAGAAGATTTAAGCCACTCACTGTGGTGTACATTAAAGTCTCCTATATAGAGAACTTTAGCATGTGGGTGTGAAGATAGCAAGGACTTTTGGCAAGAGGACAGATATTCAAAGAATGACAAAGTCAGTGGAGTTTGGAGAACAGTAGCAGAAGCAAAGGAATATAGGAGTGTTAGTGTTGCAATAGGCACAGACCCCACCTTTGGAACAAAAACGATAATACAGGTTATAGTTAGAAATTTGAAGTGGGGCATTGAAAGCATGGCTAGACAGCTGGGTTTCAGATAGGAGGAGGAGGTTAGGGAGGGAAGTACCCAAGTGCTGTTCCACAGAAAAAAGATGATAGAGTTCTGGCCTCTAATGTTAGGCTAGTGAAGAGTGAAAGAAGCAGATCTATTAGGAAGTGCAAGGTTAAGGGCAGAATCATTACTACCACTAGGCGTGTCTACCCTCAAGCCAGTAGTGGAGTCAACAAGATCCCCGGAGATTCTTAACACCCCTCTATGCTGGGTACTGGGGGCCATAAGCTGTGGACCTTCCATAAATATAGCAAATATAAGGAAAAAAGAAATAGATATGTGGAGTGTTGTGACTTGTCAAATATAATGGGATAGCAAGAGATGTGTAACGAATACACCAGAATATTCGGTGTAGATGAAGGCATAAGGAAAGAACTGTCCTGTAGAAAGACTGATGCTGGAGCTGTCTGGACCAGTTCTAGATGAATCCGTAATACCTTCAGTCGTAGTCTTTCAATGGGTGGCTGGTTCCATGGCCAACCTACTAATCATAAATTACTAGCAGAAATAATTATAGAGGGGCTACCATCCCTTGCAATACCAGTTTCCACTTATAAGTAGACATGTAAATGAACAAATAAGTAAGAGGGTAATACATACACTAACAGTGAACAGAAATATAGCTAACAAGTGAGCAGATAATTATAATAAAAATAGTAATGATAATAACAATAGTAGTAATACTAAAATTAATGATGATAATACAGTGATAATAATGATACTAAAGTAGAGCATTAGCATTAAATTTCGCATTAAGATACCTAAAATGGAGATATGAGAGTAAAGGTAAGACATATTGTACTGTAGTTTTGTATTACTATAGTGCTTTAATATTTTTATATTTAGTATACTGTACATGTAGTGTAGTTTTACTATATCTTACAATGAGAACTTAGATTACTGCAGTATATATATATATATATATATATATATATATATATATATATATATATATATATATATATATATATATATATATATATATATATATATATATATATATATATATATATATATATATATATATATATATATATATATATATATATATATATATATATATATATATATATATATATATATATATATATATATATATATATATATATATATATATATATATATATATATATATATATATATATATATATATATATATATATATATATATATATATATATATATATACACCTAGTTCTCAGAATAACGCCTAGATAGGTTCTCAGAAGGGTTGGGTAAATGGAAAATCGCGTGAAAAAACGAGTTATTTTCCATAGGAAACAATGATAAAGGGCATAGATACGTTCCAAACCTTACATAGACATCATGCCAAAGATATAAGATAAGTAAAACACATATTTTACTACTACATAGCAAAGCAGAAAGCCCTGTATCTATTTTTAAGAGTATACAAAAGATATTCATATTCAATTTACAGCTAGAAATTAACATACATTACTATACTTTACTCTATTATGCAGTGGGCAACAGTTATACAGTACACTGGGACATGCATGGTGGCAAGTAACTTATGTGGTAGAAGAGGAGGAGGATGCAGGAGAACGAACCTCTATCTGCAAATGTATACAAAGATAAAATAAGAATTATAAATAACCAAAGCAAAACTTAAAAACGAAAAAAACAATTTTGCAATGCCTAAATCTACCATATGACAGATTAAAAAACTTAATCTACATTCTCTAGAGAGGCACAGAGTTAGGGGGGATATGATTGAGGTGTATAAATGGTTTAAAGGGATTAACAAGGGTGATATTAATAAAGTTTTAAAAATTCATGATCAAACCAGAACTCGTAATGGGCTATGGATTTAATCTTGATAAATTTAGGTTCAGAAGGGAAATTGGTGAAAATTGGCTTGGTAATACCGTAGAGTATTCCTAGTAGGATAATAAATGCCAATACCTTTTTTTTATTTTTATTTTTATTTTTTTTTAGGATGGGATAGGATAGGAGGGAAAAAAAGGGAGGGGGATTATGGATATAAGGGAATTGGAGGGAAAAGCACGAAAATTAAATAAAGTAAGAGAGAAAAAAGAGAGGGGCATACCCTCGTGCTAAGTTTTGATCTGGATTTCAGATTCTGAATTGTATTACTTAGACACCTTCAAATGTAGATTAGATCGACATATGACAGAGGTAGGGTGGGCGTATATATAATGTATAATGATGATGATCTTTTCTTATCGTAATCCTCTTTGTACTGGTGGAAGAAGCCTCCGCGGGCGCTTATCTACTATATTAAATTTTTTTTTTTTTAAATATAGTAAATAAGCGCCCGAGGAGGCTTCTTCCACCAGTACAAAGAGGATTACGATAAGAAAAGATCATCATTATTATACATTATATATACACCCACCCTATTGGGTAGAATAGAATGTTGGAGAGAGAGAGAGAGATCTTTAATTACCTCTTGTTCATTCAACCAAAACTACATTATTTATTGTAAAAATAATGGTTTAATTACAAATTCGTAATAATAATAATCTCCACAATCATCATCAAAGGAAAATTATTGTTAAAAATAATAATAATAATAATAATAAGATCTAAGGAGAAGTTTTGGAATAGACATCATGAGAGTAATGCAGAGGTATATTAAAACCCAGCAGAGAGCTGGATATTCATTACACATCTTTTATAATCAATTCACATCTGACAGGTCATTACACTCTCCATCTGTTTCTCTTTACAGCCTGATAAATGCTGTTTTATTTTATAATTTTTTGGTCCAGCCTGGTGTCACAATAATCTATTTTTTTTTTTTTTTTTTGTGTTATTCGCGAATTCCGAGTTTTTTACTATTATTTTTGGGGGGCGTTATTGCAATTTTGCATATAAAAAAATCGCGTATAAAAGGAACAAGGTGTATATATATATATATATATATATATATATATATATATATATATATATATATATATATATATATATATGAATCATTTTTTACCCCGACTGGGACTCGAACCTAGGACTTATGATTACTAAGTCAAGGCGCTACCACTACACCACAGAAGGTTGAAAGGAATCCAACCTTATAGCTTATATCTGCTATATGAACATAGTGGCATTCAGTTAGAATGCATTCATTCCTGAGTATAGCAGATATAAGCTATAAGGTTGGATTCCTTTTAACTTTCTGTGGTGTAGTGGTAGCGCCTTGACTTAGTAATCATAAGTCCTAGGTTCGAGTCCCGGTCGGGGTAAAAATGATTCATGTTTTCACATATGTAATGTGCTTAATTGGTTATTTCATGGCCCGAATGAGATTGGGAATTGAATTAAATGCTAAAATGAAGCCACGAGTGAGGTTGGGGAATCTGTAATATGAACATAGTGGCATTCAGTTAGAATGCGTTCATTCCTAAGTATAGCAGATATAAGCTATAAGGGTGGATTCCTTTTAACCTTCTGTGGTGTAGTGGTAGCGCCTTGACTTAGTAATCATAAGTCCTAGGTTCTGTCGTATGACTTCCGGTATGCTGAAGCCAGAATCTGAAACTTGTAACGGTTGGTCGAGGGAACAGATGTTTTATTACATGCCCTCACTTTTATTGAGTTTTGGGTGCAGACCATGCTTTCCTTTGGGACCACCGCGATTTATGGCTAGGCACCTGGAACAAATGTGGGAGGCTTGTTTTCTGCATGTACGGCCCATGTTTGTAGAAAGTGTCAAGGAGATATATGACCGGAACCATGAGACTTAGCATCTGGCATCGAGTACCCGGTGAGGATGAAAGGCCAGGAAGTTAGCCATTTCCTAAACAACAAGAAACACAAACATGTGGCCCATACATATGTACATGCCCTGGAGAGTTACCCAATAGCCACGCTCTGACCTGGAACTTTTCCGTTCTATAGGTTTGTTGAAACAGCCCCGCCCCGAAATAGGGAGGGACTCCACTTCGAACCTGGCGTTGATTTGCAGGACTGGATGTCACTCGAGTTCATTGGCAGAATTGGATGTCAAGCCACGCCCTGCCCCGGGGGTATTTCAAGAACCACCCAGGGCAGACACAGTTAGTTAGAACTTTGCCAGGGGCACGAATAGATCATAGATTGTGATAGTCATAGGGTGGGGGCATTGAGGCGTCGAATGTGTTGTACTCTAGAATAAATTAAGATAAAGGAATCACTGCTTGTCCATTCTTACCTTGTACCCGTCTGGTACTAATAATTATAACGTAGTAATAAACCTTACGTCAGTGGTGACGAGCGGTGAGATAACCCAGTCATCTTACAAATTGGTGAATTCAAATGGAAGTCCAAAATTCATACGACAACTTGGTGGCAGCGCAGTACGGATCATCACGCCTGGAAAACATACGAAGAGACTCTCTTATCAGAAGAAACCAGTGCGAAGAAAAGAAAATAAGAATGGCAAACGCAGAAATCCAACATCTCCCAATTCAAGAAATGAGTGACGAGGCAAAACACTGGAGAATTCTCGAACTGGAGGAGCATGTGCGGCGCCTACAAACTCCTGCCGACGTCGCTCCGTCGAGAAGGAACTTGGTCAACGCCGACAGAGAAACCGACGCCTCAAACATCGACGAACAGCCTGCCGCTCCGAGCCCCGTGGTGACACAGGGAACGCAGCAGGACAAGCCCCCACCCCGTGCCCTGGTTGTAAAGGAGCCTCGAGTCAAAAATTCACTTTTATACCTCGACG
This sequence comes from Halocaridina rubra, assembly GCA_037179515.1. Taxonomy (NCBI): domain Eukaryota; kingdom Metazoa; phylum Arthropoda; class Malacostraca; order Decapoda; family Atyidae; genus Halocaridina; species Halocaridina rubra. The sequence goes on from JAXCGZ010008033.1 coordinate 37,978, forward strand.
GCGCAAATGTAAAAGACCTCGAATGTTCGTCCATAATTCCCGCGACCGACTTCCTGAAATACTTGGGTCTGCGGATGAGAAGTGACGAGTGGTCAAACAGAGAATATTATGAAACTTTCAAGGAACTATTCCTAAGATATTTCTTAGTAAGCCGAAGTGTGACCGGAGCATTGAGTGAAAATGCCCATTACAAGAAATATAAGTTGCCGGATCCGACCAAGAAGATGGCGATTTGTCAATTTTACTCGAGAGAAGAAAGAGAACCCCCTCCTTCCTTGCCTTCTGCCATGAAGTTCTTCAGGACCACCTCCTTAAAATAGCTAAGTACTTGTGATCTGTATCCAGTGAGTAATGGGACAATTATTAAAAGAAATTGAGGTCGGTGGACGCCGCCATTTTATCTTGTAGTTATGCTTTGACTCAGCCAACCCGCCTATGAGGGGTGTGGCGCCTAATAAGTTGATAAAAGTAGAATTTCTGTACCCATTACTAACATGGATAATTTGTACTAATAGCTATAAGCAGTAATAAACTCCATTTTTTGTTATGATTTGAGTAATATAAAGAAATTGCGTTGGAAGTGTGTTCCATTTATTTGTATTAATGCCTAAATTGAATTTTAAGAACGCGAATGTATTGATTTTAATTGAAAATTTAATATACGTGCAATCACTATTACAGTATATTAATTTCTTAAGCGTAAGAATTATAGTGAGAAATATACGTGCATCTGCTTTTAAGTTTTTCATAGACCACGTGTGATTTTCGAGAAAGGAATGCGGAAGTGACCAATCGATCTCCCAACCTCGTTATTATAAATCTGTAGTAATTGTACTGATCTTTGATATTTAATGTACGTGAAATCATTGTTATATTAATTTCTTAAAGCGTAAGAAATCGAGTGTTAAGATTGCGCCTGTTTTCAAGGGTTTTTCTTTTTTTGTTTGTTTTTTCTCCGCGGGAGTAATGTTTTAGCGAAAGAAAGACATAAATGACAGATTGTTCTTTTAATGTTGTTTTGATGGGAAATTAATCTTACGATACGTGTGTGGCATGTTTTTTTGAAGAATAAGAAATTTTGTGATATTATTTAGAGATGAGTTTATTTCGCGCTATGCAGGCGAAAGTAAGAGTAAATTAGAGGAATTTGTGCTGTCCTAGAATAGGGAAGTTTTTCAGTGTCACCCAAACGTAGCTTCAAGGGAGTAGAATGTTTGTTTGTTCGTTAGAATGGGACCTAGGACTGGTGAGGCAGTCTGTGACCGCGCGGCCCAACCGAGATTTCACCTTTACACTTCTTCAGGGAAACTAACATGTTGTAAATAAAAGGGAATTTTACAGGAAGGGGATGATTGTTTTGTAAGTGATGCAGCGAGTGAGGCAGAGAATGAGTATGAATGACTGGGGGTATAATGGGGGGTTGCTCTAGGGGGTGAAATCGCGGAAAGCACCGTTAGGAAGCACGATTGGGGAGTCTCTGCGAGGGTCGTTCCCCTGCTCCGCCAGGTTCTTCTGCACGCCATATCAGAGTATTTTTATGGGAGGTGATGCGCTGTTGCAATATCTAGTGAGGGATATTTTTGAGAAAATGATTCTCCACCTGCCCAGATATGGTTGAGATGCCAAGTTTGTTTTATTTTTGTTTTGTCCCCTACTCCGCCAATGAGATTATTATTCGATTTCCGAGAGTTCCAAGATAGATATTACGTGATAAAGGACGTGAATCTATGAATGATACTTTATTTTCTTTGCTAGCTGCAGTATATACATTATTTGTCTGAAGAGATATGTTAGATTGATAAAATAAAACTTTGCGAGTTTTAGCCATGATAATGTTGTATCAAAATTATTTCAGCTTGGTCATAAAGAAAGAGTGAGAGCTGACACGAAATGACAACAAGAATGTTACACAGCTGTTTCCCGTATTTGAGAGAGCAGAAGTTGATCCAGAAGCCAAAAGCACAGGGGAGAAAACAGCGCCCACATGCGCACCCCCGTAAAAGCAAACAGACAGAACAGTTATATGTTGAACTTCTCCCTGTTCTGGAGGAAATTCTGTCGTTTAGTAATTTAAATAAGTTAAATTCGAGATAGTAAAAGAATATATATATATATATATATATATATATATATATATATATATATATATATATATATATATATATATATATTTTTTTTCTGTTTGAATTGTTCATGTACAACTCCTTACGAGATTTTGAAACTTAAGCAAAATACATTCTTTACTGTTGCTAATGAAACATACTTTTTGTTTTTATTATTGCATACACAGAGACAGATTTTTTATATTTTTTCAGATTCCCGTTTTTGTTATATAGTTCTTTTTGTATTGAAGAAATCTTTAAAATCTTAATTAAAGAGTTTTGAAAAGAGTATCTAGAAATAATTATTGTTAATTACTATCACTGTCATGAATTTGAAATTATAATTGAGCTAATTAAGATAATTAAGATTCTCAGAAATTATATGTTGAGTTTTAAATTTAAAATTAATGATATTTAAGTCATTATAAGATGTCTGTTAAGAAAAAGATATTTGTACTTTTGTTGATAGTAGTAGAGATATTGTCACATATGATTTTAATCTTTTGCTTTAATTTCGTCAGAGTGTGTGTGCTTCGACTCAACCCTCTGATTTATAGCAAGAAAAGAGAGAGATTGTCATTATAGACAAGGATGTGTATGCTGTTACAGTAAAGTCCTTAGCAATATTAAACAGAAAGGAATGGATTTATGCTTCGACAGTTCTGCAGTTGTACACTAAGTTCTTTTTGCTTTTGTTTCTGTTAATGAGGAAATAAGAATAGCCCTCTGACAATAAACGTAAAACTCTATCGATAGTCATTGCTAACGTTTGTTCACTTTCATTTGTTTATTTATTCTTTTATTAGAGATACTCTGCGACAATTTTTTATTTTCAGTACAAGTAAAAGAAGGAGGCCCGCCTCACCTGACCACAGGGTGGAAACCGCAATGTATTTCAAGGTCGCTCTCTCTCTCTCTCTCTCTCTCTCTCTCTCTCTCTCTCTCTCTCTCTCTCTCTCTCTCTCTCTCTGTCTCTCTCTCTCTCTCTCTCTCTCTCTCTCTCTCTCTCTCTCTCTCTCTCTCTCTCTCTCTCTCTCTCTCTCTCTCTCTCTCTCTCTCTCTCTCTCTCTCTCTCTCTCTCTCTCTCTCTCTCTCTCTCTCTCTCTCTCTCTAAATGTGGTCACTGCCGTGAACATGGCCATAAAACAAGATTATGTCCCTTAAATATATAGCAATCACATTGTAATACAGGCTTATTGAAACAGTTCATAAACATACAACACATCAATGCACAATCACTTTTGGGTAATTTCGAAAATATTGCACTAATGATCAGAGAAAATAACGTGGATATAATGTGTGTTTGTGAAACTTGGCTCCAAGCTAATATGCAGTCTGGTTTTGTTGCTATACCTGAGTATTCTTTTTATCGATTTGATGGCGGTAGGGGTGGGGGTGTGGGGGTGTATGTAAGAAATCATCTAACGGTCTCCCTATTAAAGACCCCTGAAGTCGAGCGACCTCCTCATCTCGAAGACATTTGGTTGACTGTTCAGAGTAGGAAATCCCCTTCATTCATCCTGGGATGTGTATATAGACACCCACATGCACTCAACGACACCTTTGATTACATCTCCGAGGTATTTCGGTCGGTCTGTTTGAGGAGCAAACCTCTCATTATTATAGGCGACTTCAATGATAATCTCCTTCTTCCTAATAATAAAATGGGGAAATTAATTCAATCCCTCCACTTAAATCAGCTTGTGAATAAAGCAACCCGTACCACCGCTAATTCCTCCAGCCTAATTGATCTTATAATTACCAATACACCTAGTTTTATAGTTCACCACGATGTCTTACCTTGTCCTGTAGGAGACCACGAGCTTCTAATAGCTACAGTTAATGTCAGGAAGGAAAAGAGACCGCCAATTGTTAAAACTTTCCGATCTCTTGAGAATTATTCTCAAAATTGTTTCTGCGACACTCTTCTTAATGAATACAACATTTTAAATTCAATACTAACTACAGATTGTGTAAATTATCAAGTTTCTACTTTTACTGATGTTTTTACGAGATGTTTAAATGAATGTGCCCCTCTTACAACCAAAGTCATGACACGCCCTCCTGCCCCGTGGATTGACTCTCAGTTAAAAGAGCAAATGAAAAAGAGAGATGACCTCCTAAGGCAATTTAAATCTGATAGACAAAACTCCGAGATGGAAAGAGCCTATAGAAGAGAAAGAAACCTTACTAAAACAATGTTGTCCGAAAAGAAGAAAAATCATTTCAGGGAAGAATTTTCCAAGTATAAGGGAAATATCAAAGGAACTTGGAATGTTATAAAAAGAATAATTCCTGCAAATAAGGAAATCTTAGAAAATTCTGACCTTCTCAGTGATAATGTGGAAAAGCGAGTGAATGATTTTAATAAGTATTTTGCTGAAATAGGTAAGTCCACATATGAAAAGTCCCAAGATAATAATGACTTGATTATTAATCAACCACATAATTGCCAGCCTCCAGCTGAAAGAAGTATTATCAATAATTTTAGACCGCACCCAATCGATTTAGTCACACTTATTCTTATCATAAAGAACCTCAAACCAACAAACTCTTGTGGTTCCGATGGGATACAACTTCGCTTCCTAATTGACTCATTGCCAGTTACAGTATTTTTCATTTTAGTCATTGTAAATACATCCATTGTTACAGGCAGTTATCCTAACCTCTGGAAGCATCCCTATATCATCCCCGTTTTTAAGAGTGGAGATACTAATAATGTTGAAAATTATAGGCCAATCTCTCTTCTCAGCATTCTGTCTAAAATACTTGAGAAGGTAGTTGCCACCCAGTTAATAAATTTCCTTGAATCAAATTGTCTATTATGTGAAGAACAACACGGTTTTCGGCCTAAACTTTCGACCGAGACGGCCCTACTTAAAATTACTGATAAAATTTATAGTAATATTGAAAATAAGAAAATATCACTTTTATTATTGTTAGATTTGTCTAAAGCATTTGACAGTGTACACCATCAAATTCTAATGAGAAAACTTTCCAAAGTTCATGTTGACTCATTTTGGTTCGAAAATTATCTGAAAGATCGAATTCAATCAGTTCGAATGGGCTCGACTCTCTCTTCTTCTTTAGATATCAGTTTTGGCGTTCCTCAGGGTTCAATTTTGGGTCCTCTGCTTTTCTTAATATATGTTAATGATTTACCTCAATTTATAAGAGATTGCCTACTTGTTATGTATGCTGATGACACCCAGATTATGCTTACTGGTGACATTGATAGAATTCCTGAAATCTTAAAAAGGGCTGAAGATATATTAAACTGTGCCAAAAGTTATTTTAACAGTAATGGTCTTTTACTGAACGAAAATAAAACTAAATTCGTTATTTTTGGATCAAATCAATACCTGTCCCGCATTCCTGAGAACATCAGTATAAATTTCAACAATGTTTCACTCTTCCCATCTAATAAGGTTAAAAATCTAGGAGTTATTATGGACAGTACCATGACATTTAATTTTCATATCGATGAACTACATAAAAAAGTGAACGGGACCCTTATTTACTTGAACAGAGTCTATGAAAGATTCGAGCCTGATTGTAGGGTAATTGTAGTACAAACATTGATTTTAAGTATTCTCAACTACTGTCTAAGTGTTTGGGGTTCCACGACTAAGACCCAGATGTTACGAGTGAAAAGGCTCCAGAATTTTGCTGCAAGAGTTGCCATAGGGGGGGTGCATAAACATGATCACGTGACTCCCCTCTTTGAGAGATTGGGTTGGCTAAGGATGGACATGAAGTTCATATATAATATCTGTCTTTTAGTTTTTAAAATAAATCATGGAATATTACCGGAATGGCTCTTCTCATTGCCAACAGTTAATCAAGTGCGTATCAATAACGTCAACACCAGATATCAGAATTCTTTTTACGTGCCCAGAACTTCCACTGATATTGGGGCAAGAGCCTTAAATGTAATAGGCCCGAGACTTTGGAACTCTTTACCCGCAAACTTAAGAAGTTGCCAAACATTACCCTCACTTAAATCTCATCTTTTAAATCACCTACTTAATAAGTGATTTTAGTCTCATTATTATCCTCCCATTGGGTAAACGAAGTGTATGTATGCATATTTTAATGTGTAAATTTTTTGATTTTGTGCTTTGCAAATTTCATTAGTTTTATTTTGACATTTTACATTGTAATTTGTAATTAGATTAATTATCATGTGTAAATTTTGTGATTTTGTGCTTTGCAAATTTCATTAGTTTTATTTTGACATTTTACATTGCAATTTGTAATTAGATTAATTATCATGTAATAGCCATTTTTGATGGAATAAAGTTTTTGACTTTGACTTTGACTTTGACTCTCTCTCTCTCTCTCTCTGAGACTGAGATAAGCTCCTTCCGATACTACAAGAATGTTGCCGTCATTGATTCTTTTTTTGTTTTTTTTTTCCAGCGAAGCTAGGCGATAATTGTGCCAACATTTTATTGCAGTCGATAGATTGTTGCATGCTGTTATTGCATAAATACTAATAAGACATCGGTAGTACCGCCATTTGCATAAATATTTTTTGCCACATGTCGCAACTGTTTAGAGAATAGATAGAACTCCCATTGACAAATTGTGGAGCCAGCAAGTTGCCACTTATACTCTATATATATATACATAGAGTATGACAGCAGGAATTTGAATAGTAAAAGAGACTGTGTTAGAATGAGCATTACTATGAAATATAAGTACAGAACTCTGTTCTTACTTCTGAATGCCAGTCTCCATTGTATATATATTGATATTTCTGATTTAGTATTTTTATTTTTATTTTTTATTATTCTTATTTTTTTATCATAATTAGTAGTAATGTTATTATTATGTTGACTGATATTGTTGCTATCTCTCAATGGCCTGTTGCTAATTATTATTTTTGAAAGGCAATCAACAGTAACCTGTTGAGTTGTATTTTTTATCTGAATTCATCCTTGATGTTATTGTAGCCACCGATAATAAGAATATTTCTTTAGTGGTTTTTCTCAGCATTTAATGATTGTTCTTTTTGATATTTATAGTAGAGTAATGCTATGTAGCAGTTTTCTCAGCTAAGCCCTAAGTATCTTGGAATAATAATCTAGTTGTGTAGACACATACCTTCCATTACCACCCTATTTCTAGGCAGCCCCGACCTGCAAGTTCTAAAAGTCTCTAGTTTTGTCCTCTCAAACAAGTCCCTGTTGCCCATTGAATAGAGATTGCAATCACTTGCAGTTGCAGGGGAGGCAAAGTATAGCCTCCGAGTACCAACGTATGGCCATTGTTGGTACCCAGAAGTCATAGGGAACCTTTCTTACAACTGTAGTAGTGACATAGGTTCAAATTTTCATCCCGAGGTCTGCTTCAAAGGTACGTGTGGATTGCCGTACGGAAGAGAAATTGCTGTGACGTTGCAGGTCTCCTACGTTGTGGTCTTAGTCAAGATCGGCCGAGGGTGGGACGAGAAAGCCAGGCTGGAAGGATTAGAAAGGTGCATCGATCGCTTCCTCTTTGTCTTGCCTATCTTGGAAATGGAGATAATTTATGGTAGAGTACGAACCTGGGCCTGCAGCAAAGACGGCGGGGGAGTGAAAAAATGAAAATCCCAGAGAGAAGCCGTGGAATCGCGCCTAGCAAGAATTCATGAGCAAGGGACAGAGAAAACAAAAGTCTTTAACGTCCAAAAAACACTCTAAAAAGCCATGTAAACGAATTGATGAAATCCCAGAGAGAAAGAAGGGTATTTAAAAATCCCTTATTAGTTGTTGGAAAGAACAACCCACGCTTTAGAACTGAAAAAAATGGGAAAGAAAAGGTCCCCTTTTATTAATTGTTTTACCTAGTTTTAAGATAATTTTAAGCGACAACTCAGAGACTCCTTTAAAGATAGTTTTGAATAAGTGCCTTTGATGAATTGTATGATTTGCACCGACAGTAATAAGTTGTCTTCTGCTTAAATAATATTAGTGTTTTGCTTTAGCATTATCATTGTTTGAATCATGATTTAATCTTTGTGTTCATTAAGTTTTCATATCAGAGTGTCTCTGAATAGGAATTGCACATTGGAATGATGAATGTTTTCTGACTTTTCACATCGTAACCAATAGTTTGTTTCAGGAGTAGTTTTATAAGGCCTAATTTTAAGACAAATCAATGCCCCATAGTAACGATAGGAAGTTTCCATTTATGTTATTGTCTATCGCATTTTAAATGTTCGTACATACTAATGTTCTACATGATTTATCTTTTTACTGTAGCTAACCAACTTTTGTAAATCTTTTGAAAAAGGAGAGAAGTAGACACAGTAACGTCATGATCTAAACTAACTTGTGATCTTAATTAGTATTTAATAATGAGTAGTTACACACTGAAATCCTAATGATTAAAGTTAATTGTATTTGTTGAATATAGGGATGTTTGTACTAAAGATTGTTTAGTGTTCATAGAACCAGGAATTCTTAGATGATAGCTTAAATAATTCGGCCCCATTTTTATTGTAAACTAGTGTTAGCTAGGATATATCCAAGAGCTCTCAAAAGATATCCCATGCTTCGACTGAAATAAGAGATATTTCAGTTTTGGTTGGGAGGGATGTCGTATGACTTCCGGTATGCTGAAGCCAGAATCTGAAACTTGTAACGGTTGGTCGAGGGCACAGATGTTTTATTACATGCCCTCACTTTTATTGAGTTTTGGGTGCAGACCATGCTTTCCTTTGGGACCACCGCGATTTATGGCTAGGCACCTGGAACAAATGTGGGAGGCTTGTTTTCTGCATGTACGGCCCATGTTTGTAGAAAGTGTCAAGGAGATATATGACCGGAACCATGAGACTTAGCATCTGGCATCGAGTACCCGGTGAGGATGAAAGGCCAGGAAGTTAGCCATTTCCTAAACAACAAGAAACACAAACATGTGGCCCATACATATGTACATGCCCTGGAGAGTTACCCAATAGCCACGCTCTGACCTGGAACTTTTCCGTTCTATAGGTTTGTTGAAACAGCCCCGCCCCGAAATAGGGAGGGACTCCACTTCGAACCTGGCGTTGATTTGCAGGACTGGATGTCACTCGAGTTCATTGGCAGGATTGGATGTCAAGCCACGCCCTGCCCCGGGGGTATTTCAAGAACCACCCAGGGCAGACACAGTTAGTTAGAACTTTGCCAGGGGCACGAATAGATCATAGATTGTGATAGTCATAGGGTGGGGGCATTGAGGCGTCGAATGTGTTGTACTCTAGAATAAATTAAGATAAAGGAATCACTGCTTGTCCATTCTTACCTTGTACCCGTCTGGTACTAATAATTATAACGTAGTAATAAACCTTACGTCAGTGGTGACGAGCGGTGAGATAACCCAGTCATCTTACAAATTGGTGAATTCAAATGGAAGTCCAAAATTCATACGACAGTTCGAGTCCCGGTCGGGGTAAAAAATGATTCATGTTTTCGCATATGTAATGTGCTCAATTGGTTATATATATATATATATATATATATATATATATATATATATATATATATATATATATATATATATATATATATATATATATATATATATATATATATATATATATATATATATATATATATATATATATATATATATATATATATATATATATATATATATATATCACATAGGGAGTCCCCGGGTTATGTTGTCCCAAAGTTACTCTATTACGACTTTAAAACAGAGGCTCATAAATTATTGAGAAATTTCTATTAAATCAATTTTTTGACGTATCGGGCTTGTGTGGTAAATACAAATTTCACTCGCTGAACAGTTTGTGAGCATGGCATACGAATACACAGCTAGGAGCGCTGTTATGTTCGTATGTATGAAGTCAATGGCTTTATTTATTTATTTGTTTATGTATTTGGTTATATGAAGGAATTATATTGAATATATTCACAAAATTACCAAACTTATAGCCGTAAATTCGATCTTATCACGTTCAAGTTAAGGAGCAATGCCTTCACAATGGCTCTGCTCTTTAAAATGCTTTCTAATTGTTCTTACTGTGCTGGCCTTTTGGTTTCGCCCTTTCTCCAAAATGAATATAAATTTTAAGTAACTGTCCTATAAGGTATTCTTTGCCCTGAATATATGGCTGTTTGAGGAAGGATTTTTTGGCTCACAATTCGTTGTAACCTGTACACCACACATTAAACGCTCTGTATAATCATACTTGTTTCTATTTATTGTTCAATTGTAAGATATTTGATTTAGCATTGTAAAAAACAACTGATTCTTGTCTATTGTTTTATTCTTCACTTTTCATTTCGTTGCCAAACGAAGTTTTTTGCAAGTCTTGTTTCTGAGAGTACGACATTATTATTTTACATGTATCGGTGTAATATACTTTTGTGGAAGTGGTAAAAATATATTTTATTTATTCCTAAAGAGCAATATTATTTTTTTATTGAATAATTATAACATGAATTGCATATTTGATTTGTCGAGAGTACGAAACATTATAACCACATTTTAAAATGTCTATTTTAGAGTAATAGAATTTGTATCCTTTTTATGCAGACCCTTGTAAACAATTATATAGTTTTCATTATTATTCTTATATATATTAACTTAATGGATTTCTTTATTTATTTGTTTTTGTATGTGGTTATTTTAAGGAATTAGATATAATTTATTTACAAAATTACCAATTGCATAGCCATAAATACGATCTTTATGCAAAAATGTTTGTTGAGGTTGGCAAAATAATACATCGTCACACAGCATTAGCCCGAGAAGAAGAAGCATCGCTCAATTCACTCTCGTACACCATATTGATTTTTATGCTCATTCTGAAATGAAGTTGATAGTGCTTTGGCTGGATGACCATCATCAACGGCACATCCCAAACAGCCTCAAGTTGATTCAGGAATAAGTAAAAAGGTTGTTTAATACCATGAAAATGGGAAAGGGGGGAAGAAGAAATGTCACCCACTTCCTACTCATATGCCATAATATTGTTTTTGTGCTCATTCGCTGGTGTTAAGCCTTTCAACCCTTGCAAAAATGGAAATGTATATTGTATACTGTAGTGTATTTGTGTATATTTTTATATACTTTATATATATATATATATATATATATATATATATATATATATATATATATATATATATATATATATATATATATATATATATATATATATATATATATATATATATATATATATATATATATATATATATACATACAGTGATCCCTTGTTTATCGCGAAGGTTAGGTTCCGGGACCCATCGCGATAGGTGACTTTTCGCGAAGTAGGAACACCTTAAATAATTATATATATATATATATATATATATATATATATATATATATATATATATATATATATATATATATATATATTTATTTATTTATTTATTTATTTATTTATTTTTTTTTACACACACACTTCTTCCACGAGTACAAAATATATATATATACAGTGTTCCTCCCCTGTATCGCTTTTGTTGGTGCGCATTTTCACTGTACCACTTTTTTTGGGGGGGGCAAATTATTATTTTCTTTTTTGGGTATATGCAAAAATATTAAAGTATTAAAAAAATAAAAATTCTCAGTATTTTCATTTTTTTTATTGAAAAAACATATTTCATTATCTAATTTCTAAAAAAGATTTATTTCCCAGCCTACGAATAATAAAACAGTAAAATATAGTAAAAAACTTAAATTTAGATAGATAGATAGATAGATAGATATGTTTATTGACCACCTCTTTTCAAAAGTGTAATCTTTACAAAAGGAATATTTGGTTCAAATTACAATGAATAAATTCAATAGATTTTGTACAATCATCAAATACGTAAATGAATTTTAAATTAATATACATTGTACTGATAACTGAATGATATACGTACGTACAGTATAACTCACAGTATTGCATCATGCGAAATAGTGTTCGATAGCGTACAATGTATTGGGGTCGCAGCTACGTGAGCTAGCATATATATTTATATTTTCAGTAGTTTCATGATTTTATTGATAAAAAAACGTATTTCTTAGCCTAAGAATAATAAAACAGTAAAAAATAGTAAAAACATAAATACTAACAGTATTGCAACATGTAAAATATGATACCGCTATCAGCGTTTCGGACAAAGGCTCGTTCAGTCTAACTCACGTGTGCGCCGTCCACGTTGTGCTTATTAAACGTTTTGCTTGTGTTCGATAGCACACAATGTATTGGGGTCGCAGCTACGTGAGCTAGCATATATATTTATATTTCCAGTATTTTCATGATTTTATTGATAAAAAAAAACGAATTTCTTAGCCTAAGAATAATAAAACAGTAAAACATAGTAAAAAACATAAATACTAACAGTATTGCAACATGTAAAATATGATACCGCTATCAGCGTTTCGGACAAAGGCTCGTTCAGTCTAACTCACGTGTGCGCCGTCCACGTTGTGCTTATTAAACGTTTTGCTTGTGTTCGATAGCACACAATGTATTGGGGTCGCAGCTACGTGAGCTAGCATATATATTTATATTTCCAGTATTTTCATGATTTTATTGATAAAAAAAAACGAATTTCTTAGCCTAAGAATAATAAAACAGTAAAACATAGTAAAAAACATAAATACTAACAGTATTGCAACATGTAAAATACGATACCGCTATCAGCGTTTCGGACAAAGGCTTCCACCATCTTCCATTGTCTCGCCTCACTCGTGTGCCCTGTTCACGTTGTGCTTATTATTATTAATATGTTTTGCTTGTGATTTTTTTACTCGCATATTTTAACCTTTGCAATGCCTCCCAAGCATCCTTCATCTTCTAAGGCTTCTTGTAGTGAGCCTAAGTGGCAAAGGAAAATGTTAACCATAACAGATAAGGTAAGTTTACCTATCATATACATATAAAGTTACGTTGCATGCTGTTATTTATAAAGTAAAGGGTGGTTTTTTAACAGTGCAGGGAGGGTTTATGCAGTAAATGTAAAAATAATTGTAAAATACCTATGTACATGAGTATGTCATATAAATTTACGCTTGCATGCTATTATTTATGAAGTAAACGGTGGTTTGTTAACAGTACAGGGAAGGTTTATACAGTTTATACAGTGTAAACGTAAAAATAAATTAAAATATCTATGTATATATAGGCTGATCCTACTCCGCGATTTTCCTGTTTCGCGCCGGGTCCCGGAACCAAACCCCCGCAATAAGGGGGGGAACACTGTGTATATATATATATATATATATATATATATATATATATATATATATATATATATATATATATATATATATATATATATATATATTCAGTGTTCCCCCCCTTATCGCGGTAGTTCGGTCCCGGGACCCGGCGCGAACCAGGAAAGCCGCGGAGTAGGATCAGCCTATATGTACATAGATATTTTAATCTATTTTTACGTTTACACTGTATAAACCCTCCCTGTATTGTTAACAAACCATCCTTTACTTCATAAATAACAGCTTGCAATGTAAATTTATATGAAAGTGATAGATAAAATTAATATGAATGAAGTGGTAATTACATGACATACTCGTTTACAATTATTTTTAAGTTTACGTACTGTATAAACCCTCCCTGCACTGTTAAAAAAACCCCCCTTACATTATAAATAACAGCAAGCAACGTAAATTTTTATGAAAGTGATAGGAAAACTTACCGTGAATGAGGTGATGACGTGACATACATAAGTACAGTATTTTACAATTATCTTTACGTTGCTGTAAAATAGCGGCCGACATCCACAAACTATTTTCCTTCTTTCAACATATCTAAGGGTTTCACTTTATCTACAGTGGTTAACATTTTCCTTTGCCGCTTAGGCTCACTACAAGAAACCTTACAAGATGAAGGATGCTTGGGAGGCATTGCAAAGGTTAAAATATGCGAGTAAAAAAATCACAAGTAAATCGTATTAATAAGCACAACGAGAACGGCGCACACGAGTGTTAGACTGAGCGAGTGAGGCGGCACATTGGAAATTGGAGGGAAAAACAAACTGCAATGAAAAAGCCAATCAGACCCCATGATACAGAATATATTGAAAAGCAATTCTGTGATTCGTCGTCTCCCGACCTTTCAGCCAATAGCATTCCATGAACTATCTCACGTAGGTGAGAGCTACTGGAAATATAAATATATATGCTAGCTCACGTAGCAATCGGACACTACATATTTCGCATGATGCAATACTGTGAGTTATACTGTACGTATGTACTGTATATCTAAATTTTTATGTTTTTTTTACTATTTTTTACTGTTTTATTATTCTTAGGCTAGGAAATACTTGTTTTATCAATAAAATAATGAATATTTTAATATTCACTGGGTCACATAGGTGAGACCCTTTGCGTTTTCCGAAACACTGATACTGGTATCGTATTTTACGTGGTGCAATACTATTTACTATTTTTTACTGTTTTATTATTCTTAGGTTAAGAAATAAGTTTTTTTTTTATCAATAAAATCATGAAACTACTGGAAATACAAATTTATATGCTAGCTCACGTAGCTATCGGACAATATTTCGCATGATGCAATACTGTGAGTTATACTGTACGTACGTACGTATATCTAAATTTATGTATATGCTAGCTCATGTAGCTATCGGACACTATCGCATGATGCAATACTGTGAGTTATACTGTACGTATGTATATCTAAATTTGTTTTTTACTATTTTTTACTGTTTTATTATTCTTAGGCTAGGAATTACTTGTTTTATCAATAAAATAATGAAAATTTTAATATTCACTTGGTCACGTAGGTGAGAGCCTTTGCGTTTTCCGAAACACTGATACCTGTATCGTATTTTACGTGGTGCAATACTGTTCACTATTTTTTACTGTTTTATTATTCTTAGGCTAAGAAATACTTTTTTTTATCAATAAAATCATGAAACTACTGGAAATATAAATATATATGCTAGCTCACGTAGCTGCGACCCCAATACATTGTATGCTATCGAACACTATTTCGCATGATTCAATACTGTGAGTTATACTGTACGTACGTATATCATTCAGTTATTAGTACAATGTATATTAATTTAAAATTCATTTACTTATTTGATGATTGTACAAAATCTATTGTATTTATTCATTGTAATTTGAACCAAATATTCCTTTTGTAAAGATTACACTTTTCAAAAGAGGTGGTCAATAAACGTATCTATCTATCTATCTAAATTTATGTTTTTTACTATATTTTACTGTTTTATTATTTGTAGGCTGGAAAATAAACTTTTTTTAGCAATTAGATAATGAAATATGTTTTTTTCAATAAAAAAAATGAAAATACTGAGAATTTTTATTTTTTTAATACTTTAATATTTTTGCATATACCCAAAAAATAAAATAATAATTTGCCAAAAAAAAAAAAAAGTGGTACAGTGAAAACGCGAACCAAGAAAAGCGATACAGGGGAGGAACACTGTATATATATATATTTTGGCATTTATTATCCTACTAGGAAGCTACGGTATTACCAAGCCAATTTTCACCAATTTCCCTTCTGAACCCAAATTTATCAAGCTTAAATCCATTTCCCGTTACGAGTTCTGGTTTGATCATGAAGTTTTAAAACTTTATTAATTATCACCCTTGTAATGACCTGTCAGATGTGAAGGGATTATAAAAGATGTGTAATGAATATCCAGCTCTCTGCTGGGTTTTGATATACCTCTGCATTACTCTCATGATGTCTATTCCAAAAATTCTCCTTAGATCTTATTATTATTATTATTATTATTATTATTATTATTATTATTATTATTATTATTTTTAACAATAATTCTCCTTTGATTATGATTGTGGAGATTATTATTATTATTATTATTATTATTATTATTATTATTATTATTATTATTATTATTATAATTATTGATATCATTATTATTACGAAATTGTAATTAAACCATTATTTTTACAATAAATAATGTAGTTTTGGATGAATGAACAAGAGTTAATTAAAGATTCTCTCTCTCTCTCTCTCTCTCTCTCTCTCTCTCTCTCTCTCTCTCTCTCTCTCCTCTCTCTCTCTCTCTCTCTCTCTCTCTCTCTCTCTCTCTCTCTCTCTCTCTCTCTCTCTCTCTCCTCTCTCTCTCTCTCTCTCTCTCTCTCTCTCTCTCTCTCTCTCTCTCTCTCTCTCTCTCTCTCTCTCTCTCTCTCTCTCTCTCTCTCTCTCTCTCTCCAACATTCTATTCTACCCAACCCCCCACACACTCTTTGTCCCAGCCAACTAGGGAGGGGCACTGTACACAGTTATTGAAGTAAATAAACCAACATGTACAAATAATGATGAGCCCTTAATAATAATAATAATAATAATAATGATGATGATGATAATAATCTCCACAATCATCATCAAAGGAAAATTATTGTTGCCAATAATAATAATAATAATAAGATCTAAGGAGAATTATTGGAATAGACATCATGAAAGTGATGCAGAGGTATATTAAAACCCAGCAGAGAGCTGGAGATTCATTACACATCTTTTATAATCCCTTCACATCTGACAGGTCATTACACTCTCCATCTCTGTTTCTCTTTACAGCCTGATAAAGGCTGTTTTATTTTATCATTTTTTTTGCCTATCCTGGTGTCACAATAATAAAAATAATAATAATAATAATAATAATAAAAAAAAAAATTGCGATACAGTGAATTCGCGATAGGTGAATCACAATATACCGAGGATCACTGTTTATATATATATATATATATATATATATATATATATATATATATATATATATATATATATATATATATATATATATATATATATTATATATATATTGGATGCGTAATGCGATAAATGTCGATATTGCGTTGGAGATACGTATGCTTATAGAGCAAAATGCTGAAATGTGCAGGTTGCTAAGATGGATATGGGGCTGATGATGCAAGCCAACTACAGTAGTGAAGGTAAGCTATACTGTACTTGTACTTTTACTATTTGTTTGTTTTAGATTAAGAATTTAGATTATGTTTCTTTGTTTAGCTTATTTATTTTTAGCATTGGTGAGGGACCTAGGTTCGTATCTAGGTTGTGCTCCCAATTACGATAAAAACCGGGTAGTGAAAGTTGTCAGGAATATCATATATCGGGACCCCTATATATATATATATATATATATATATATATATATATATATATATATATATATATATATATATATATATATATATATATATATATATATATATATATATATATATATATATATATATATATATATATATATATATATTGTTCCTTTTATACGCGATTTTTTTATATGCGAAATTGTAATAACGCCCCCCAAAAATAAAAGTAAAAAATTCGGAATTCGCGAATAACGCAAAAAAAAAAAAAAATAATAAAAAAAAATAAAAATAAAAAAAAAAATGACAACAGGATGGACCAAAAAATGATGAAATATATACAGCCTTTATCAGGCTGTAAAGAGAAACAGGTGGAGAGTGTAATGACCTGTCAGATGTGAAGGGGTTATAAAAGATGTGTAATGAATATCCAGCTCTCTGCTGGGTTTTAATATACCTCTGCATTACTCTCATGATGTCTATTCCAAAAATTCTCCTTAGATCTTATTATTATAATTATTATTATTATTATTATTATTATTATTATTATTAACAATATTATTATTCCTTATGATGATGATTGTGGACATATTATTCCTTTGATGATGATTGTGGAGATGATGATTATTATTATTATTATTATTATTATTATCATTATTATTATTATTATTAATATCATAATTATTACGAATTTGTAATTAAACCATTATTTTTACAATGAATAATGCAGTTTTGGTTGAATGAACAAGAGTTAATTAAAGATTCTCTCTCTCTCTCTCTCTCTCCTCCTCTCTCTCTCTCTCTCTCTCCTCTCTCTCATCTCTCTCTCTCTCCTCTCTCTCTCTCCTCTCTCTCCTCTCTCTCTCTCCTCTCTCTCTCTCTCTCTCTCTCTCTCTCTCTCTCTCTCTCTCTCTCTCTCTCGTTTCATTTCACTTACATTATATAGAATATATTTATATTAAAAGGAGAATAGTCTTACAAACAACGCATACATCAGTTACTTTACAAGCTGATGAGTCGTTTGGGGCAGCAAATGATAAATATAATAATGCACTTTAAATAAAAACGTTAATGAGTTAAGAGACCGTTAAATTAATTTCCTTTCCACGAATCCTTTGTAATGTCTCTCTTAAACAGGAATTAGGTAGAAATTTTTCATCTCATTATGTAAATACAATTATTGCTTTAGTCTTAATCACATTCTTTACAGTGCTCATTTTAAAGGTAATAAACCTAAGTTTTAATTCGTTTTTTGTAAAGAAATATGAGAGAGAGAGAGAGATAGAGAGAGAGAGAGAGTAATTGGATACATTTTATTAACAAATTTGTAATTTAGAAACCAGATACAAATTTGGAAATGGAAGGAGGATGCAAAACACGTGTTCTGAAAATATTAAGAACATAAGAATAGGGGACACTGCAACATGCTTACTGGCACACACGAGGCAGTTCCATTTTTGAATGATATTTTCAGCATGTCTAACCTATTCTATTCTACTCTACTTATTTATTCTATTTTTCTTTTTATGATTTTTCTAATAAACACTAATCTATTCATACCCACCCTACCTCTGTCATATGTCTATCTAATCTACATTTGAAGGTGTCTAAGGTATTGGCATTTATTATCCTACTAGGAATACTCTACGGTATTACCATGCCAATTTTCACCAATTTCCCTTCTGAACCTAAATTTATCAAGACTAAATCATTACCCATTACGAGTTCTGGTTTGATCATGAATTTTTAAAACTTTATTAATATCACCCTTGTTAATTCCTTTAAACCATTTTGCACCTCAATCATATCCCCCCTAACTCTGTGCCTCTCTAGAAAACGCAGATTAAGTTTTTTTAATCTGTCATATGGTAGATTTAGGCATTGCATAATTAATTTTTTTTTTCATTTTTTAGTCTTGCTTTGGTTATTTATAATTCTTATTTTATCTTTATATACATTTGCAGATACAGGCTCGTTCTCCTGCATCCTCCTCCTCTTCTACCACATAAGCTACTTGCTCACTGCCACCATGCATGTCCCAGTGTACAGTATAACTGTTGCCCACCGCATAATAGAGTATAGTAATGTATGTTAATTTCTAGCTGTAAAGTGAATATGAATATCTTTTGAATACTCTTAAAAATAGAAACAGGGCTTTCTGCTTTGCTATGTAGTAATAAAATATTTTTTTTACTTTTCTTATATCTTTGGCATGGTGTGTCTATGTAAGGTTTGGAACGTATCTATGCCCTTTATCATTGTTTCCTATGGAAAATAACTCATTTTTCCACGCGATTTTCCATTTACACGACACTTCTGAGAACCTATCTAGGCGTTATTTTGAGAACAAGGTGTATATATACTCACCTCTGGAACAATGCGAGGATAGGTTCTCAGAAGTGACATGTAATGTAAAATTTGTGTAATGTAACCAGTCATTTACCATAAGAATAGCCCTAGATACGTTTCACAACTGTACTTAAACACACTGTGTCAAAGATATAAGATAAGTAAAACATATTTTATAAGGACATAGCAAAGCAGAAAGACCTGTAGTTATTTCTATTAACATGCAAATAGTGTAGAGTATAAAAGATATACAGATTTACAAATAAATACTGTACAACAAAAATTAATTCACGAACCCTGAGAACAAACCCTTATCTGCAAACTTAAACAAAGATGACGTTAGCGGTAGGAGAGGGAGGAGGAGACTTAAGCGGTAGGAGAGGGAGGAGAAGAGGAGGAGGAAGGGGGAGAGCAAACCACTGGTTGTTGTTGGGATTAATACTGGGTGAAGAGTGACTGAAGAAGATGGTAGCATGGTGGGAAAGTGCCTCTGGGGCAGTCGCTTAGTTACTAAACATTTTTTTCACTTTTTCTCGCACTCACGCTCATAGCTCGCGCAATTCGTATTTTTTTATTATTTTTGGAGGCATTATTCCGATTTCGCACATTATAGCAATGCGTAAAAAGCGAGTTGAGTGTATATAGGATGCAACTAGGACTGGTCCAGACAGTTTCCGGGATGAGTCTTCTTTCAGGACGGTTCTTTCCTCATGCCTACATCTACTTGGGATATTCTGGCGTACTCATTACACATCTCTTGCTCTTCCATTACATTTGACAAGTCACAACACTCCCCACATATGTCTCTTTTTCTCTCTTTTTCCTCATTTTTGTTATTATTTATGGAAGGCTCACAGCTAATGGCCCCTAGTACCCTGCATAGAAGGGTACGAAGAATCTCCGGGGATCGTGTTGACTCCACTATTGGCTTGAGGGCAGACACGTCTGGTGGTAGTAATGGTTCTGCCCTTACCCTTGCACCAACCAATACTCTGCTTCTTTCACTCTTCACTATTCTAACATTCGTGGGCTGAGGCCTAATCTTTCGTCTGTGGAGCAGCACTTGGGTACTTTCCTTCCTAACCTCCTCCTCCTATCTGAAACCCAGCTGTCTATACATGCTTTCACTGACCCATTTCATATCTCTCACCATAATCTGTATACATAAAGTAAAGAGAAACAGAGATGGAGAGTGTAATGACCTGTCAGATGTGAAGGGTTATAAAAGATGTGTAATGAATATCCAATTCACTGCTGGGTTTTCATATACCTCTGCATTACTTTCATGATGTCTATTCCAAAAATTCTCCTTAGATCTTATTATTATTATTATTAATATTATTATTATTATTATTATTATTATTATTATTTGTCATATGGCATTTCATAGATGCCTATAGCCGCCAGAGGGCAGAGAGCGCACTCAGATACCCGCTGCCACCAGGAAGGCATACAGAGCCCACGTGAGCTTTAGTCTGAAGCCAGAACTTGCCGGGGCAGACCTACGTCCATAGTTAGACACCTCCCCCGAAGGGGGCGCTAATAGTGAGTGACAGGAACTATAGGAATGGGAGCTCTGAGGTGGTAAATAAGTGTATACTCTAATAAATAACTTTAAAGAAGAAGATGCATATCTGTTCTCACCGAGCTCACTACCAAATCTAAAGTAACATATAGTATTAAGAAATTCAGGTGAGAATAATTATCGTAGAGAGAGAAGTACTCTACGACATATTAATAGTATTATTATTCTTATTATTATCATTGGCAACAATAATTTTCCTTTGATGATGATTGTGGAGATTATTGTTATTATGACCTGTCAGATGTGAAGGGATTATAAAAGATGTGTAATGAATATCCCAATTCACTGCTGGGTTTTCATATACCTCTGCATTACTTTCATGATGTCTATTCCAAAAATTCTCCTTAGATATTATTATTATTATTATTTGTCATATGGCATTTCATAGATGCCTATAGCCGCCAGGAGGGGCAGAGAGCGCACTCAGATACCCGCTGCCACCAGGAAGGCATACAGAGCCTACGTGAGCTTTAGTCTGAAGCCAGAACTTGCCGGGGGCAGACCTATGTCCATAGTCAGACACCTCCCCCGAAGGGGGTGCTAATAGTGAGTGACAGGAACTATAGGAATGGGAGCTCTGAGGTGGTAAATAAGTGTATACTCTAATAAATAACTTTAAAGAAGAAGATGCATATCTGTTCTCACCGAGCTCACTACCAAATCAGAGTAATATATAGTATTAAGAAATCCAGGTGAGAATAATTATCGTAGAGAGAGAAGTACTCTACGACATATTATTAGTATTATTATTTTTATTATATTATTATTGGCAACAATAATTTTCCTTTGATGATGATTGTGGAGATTATTGTTATTATTATTATTATTATTGTTGTTATTATTATTATTATTATTGTTATTAAGGGCTCATCATTGTTTGTACATCTGTTGGTTTATTTACTTTAATAACTGTGTACAGTGCTCCTCCCTAGTTGGCTGGGACAAAGGGAGTTTGGGGGCTTAGGTAGAATAGAATGTTGGAGAGAGAGAGCGAATGTGGAGGGGAATTGTTAGGGGTAGACGAACGGCGTATGTTTATATGTATGTGTATTTACCTAATTGTGTTTACGGGAAAGAGCCCAAAGCTCGTATCTTCCCGTCTCCTGATCGGTGTGTATGTGTGTGTGTGTCCCGCTTAAGCGATTTCCGTTCCGTTCTACAGTTTCTCTCTCTCTCTCTCTCTCTCTCTCTCTCTCTCTCTCTCTCTCTCTCTCTCTCTCTCTCTCTCTCTCTCTCTCTCTCTCTCTCTCTCTCTCTCTCTCTCTCTCTCTCTCTCTCTCTCTCTCTCTCTCTCTCTCTCTCTCTCTCTCTCTCTCTCTCTCTCTCCTCTCCCCCCCCCAGAAGCACTATTATTCCTCTACCAAAACCTGGAACCGACAAATTTAGGCCTATCTCCCTCACCTCCTGCTTCAGCAAAGTGTTTGAACGCATCCTTCTTGCCCGGCTCATGCACCGTCTACAGGATAAACTCTCCCCCAGTCTTTATGGTTTCCTCCCACAACGGAGCACACATCACTGCCTCGCTGAACTCTACACCCGTCTTTCTCCCACCAGTGTGGTCGCCTTCCTGGACCTCAAATCTGCCTTCGATATAGCCAACAGGGAAATTATTCTTGACCAGCTGGTGGACTTTGGAGTTCGGGGGAACATACTGAAATGGATACGGGGATATCTCTGCAACAGAACATCAAGTGTCCTTTTTAAAGGGTCGTATAGCTCCTATGAACGGTTTGAACTGGGTACTCCTCAGGGGGGTGTGCTAAGTCCTTTTCTATTCAATATCCTTATGCATCGTC
The DNA here is from genome assembly GCA_037179515.1 of Halocaridina rubra. Taxonomy (NCBI): domain Eukaryota; kingdom Metazoa; phylum Arthropoda; class Malacostraca; order Decapoda; family Atyidae; genus Halocaridina; species Halocaridina rubra. The sequence continues at coordinate 60,897 of JAXCGZ010008033.1, forward strand.
TACTCTCCCTCCTTCCTGTCATCCCCGGTACTACAGTTACCTGCTATGCGGACGACATATGCATCCACACGACCTCAACTCACGACCTTCAGCACATGCTCCATGATTTTTACGTGTCTGCTACCTCCTGTGGCCTTATTATCTCCCCAGAAAAAAGCAGGATTTTTACTTCACGCAACTGCAGAGCACTGCCCGCATTCGCCATGGGTGGTAATGTCATCCCTCACTGCACACAGTACACGTATTTAGGTGCACCAGTCCGGATCACCCCAGCTATACCTGCACGTCAACGAATTCATCCCTTTGTGAAGAGCCTTCTTGACCGTCTGGAGCCCCGCTTTGCACCTGTCAAGTGGCTTGCCAACAATGCTGCAGGAGTCTCCATCCCAGTGGCGAGGACCCTCTACATCCTACTACTTCGGTCAGTGGTCGACTATCTGTCTCCTGCCTTGTGTCAACTTCCTAGACCAGCTCTCGAGCCACTTGAAAAGTTCCAGAATCGAGTCATGAGATTTATCTTGGGATGTTCTCTCTCTACCCGTATTGTGAGTATGCAGTTGGAGCTCAACTTGCCCCCTCTTGTGGAGAGGATTTATGCCAATGTGTCCTATTTTACTGTTAAGTGTCTTCACTACCCCTTTCTTGCTCCGTACTTCTCTGCTGTCATGAGGACGTCCCTGGATCCAGACGCACCCAGGCTCCCACTTCGAGCAGGAGGTCATAACCTTATCAGGGTGGTGAGTGACATTCTCCGTGGCCTTGACATCGACCTGCCAGTGCAGGCGGCTGTCCCAGATTTACCACCCTGGCGTGTCCCCCTCCCCGCTGTCACATATACACCGACCTCGAAGGATGTCTATCCCCCCCTGCAGAGACAGTTAGCTCTGGAGACTATCGCTGATGTGTCCACGTCTGTCCCTGCAGCACACCACGTCTATGTTGATGGTTCTGTGCAAGCAGATGGGAGGGCGGCATGTGCTGTGTTTTCCCCCACCATGGAGCCGCCTGTGCCGGCTGATTCATGGATTGGCCGTAGACTACCCACCTCGTCGAGCTCCACCTACTGTGAACTGAATGCCATCTTGGATGCCGTGACTCTCCTTGTTCGACGACGAGTGAATGGGGTAATAATTTGTGACTCCCAATCGGCCCTACAAGCCCTATCCTCGCCAAGACCCATCTGTGGCCGTGCTGTGGGAGATATACTATGTCGCCTCGCGGCCGCTCAGGATGCTTCTCTTGTAGTGTCGTTTGTATGGACGCCCTCTCACATTGGGCTGACTGGCAACGACACAGCGGATCGTCTTGCCAAGGCGGCCTGTATGCTGGATGGGCATGCTGTGGACGCTGAGCCCTCCCTCCGATGCCTACGTAACATCATCTACTCAGCTGGGTTTGCCATGACGGTCCAGCGCAGGGACACGGAGAGGGCCAACAGTGTGTCCATACAGCACCATGATCACTTTCTTCACAGTCGCTACAAGTATCGCAGACGCGGGTTAATGGTGCGGAAAAACAATGTAGTTAGTGCTCGGCTCAGAATGGGGTATCGGCCTTTATGGCAGGTCTCCCAGACTCTAGATATGCCACAGTACACCTCCTGTAAATTATGCGACCGTCCTAATGCTAACACTCTTGACCACTATTGTCTTCAGTGCCCCACAGTGAGAGATGTTTTACCACGAGGTCAGAACTTAATACAGATCTGCTCATTTTTACTTAATGATGACAACCTTGATGTTATTCTTGCTCGTTATCCTCACTTTGGTGGCCATTAATTATATTGAATTATACATATATTTTCTGTATGTTGCTGTATAATTCTGTTTGTGTATTCTGTGTTTCTCTGAGCTTTACTTTTGTATATAATGTACTCTGTGCTGCCATACTGTGAGTTGTGTGTTAGTATGCAGCAATGTTTTATCAATGTGTACACCTCCCTGTAAACTATATTCTATTCTTGGTTTTGTATCCATTTGAAGCATTATTTGTATGAATTCATGTAATGTCTGACGCCTTGGCGCAATAAATTAATAAAATAAAAAATAATCTCTCTCTCTCTCTCTCTCTCTCTCTCTCTCTCTCTCTCTCTCTCTCTCTCTCTCTCTCTCTCTCTCTCTCTCTCTCTCTCTCTCTCTCTCTCTCTCTCTCTCTCTCTCTCTCTCTCTCTCTCTCTCTCTCTCTCTCTCTCTCTCTCTCTCTCTCTCTATTTGTCTCTGTCAACATCTTTCCCCCATTTATTGTCGTAATCTTTTCATTTCTCTTTCTCATTTGATTTATTACTACTTTGAATGGCAAATTGGACTGCATCCTTTAAATCCCTCCAAGCCTGAAGACAGAGACGTTACCCTTTCTAAAACAGAGAGGGAAAGCTTTATTATTATTCTCTCTCTCTCTCTCTCTCTCTCTCTCTCTCTCTCTCTCTCTCTCTCTCTCTCTCTCTCTCTCTCTCTCTCTCTCTCTCTCTCTCTCTCTCTCTCCCTCTCTCTCTCTCTCTCTTCTCTCTCTCTCTCTCTCTCTTCTCTCTCTCTCTCTCTCTCTCTCTCTCTCTCTCTCTCTCTCTCTCTCTCTCTCTCTCTCTCTCTCTCTCTCTCTCTCTCTCTCTCTCTCTCTCTCTCTCTCTCTCTCTCTCTCTCTCTCCTCTCTCTCTCTCTCTCTCTCTCTCTGTGGCTTTGTTTGGGGTATATCTAATTTTCAAGATTATAGTATTCTTAATATTCCTAGGTTCTAAACATTATTTATCCATCTGCGTGAAATCTTAACGTAAAATAAGCTGTCAGCTGAGAGAAAAAGAAAACGTATACAATTCGATCAAATAAAACGTATAATATACTGTACATGGGAA
>JAXCGZ010008034.1:0-15000 GCA_037179515.1 Halocaridina rubra
TTGTTCTGTAAAGTTTTTGTGGCACTCATATTTTCCATTTGTTCTTAGCATGCTAGAGGAGACTTTACAAAACATTCTTTTTGCTATCATGATACGTGGTTGCCTAGTAAACTGAAGCATGGTTGCAGTGGACTCTCAGCTGCTGCTTTAAAAATTTCAGTTTATAGAACTTTTGAACCATACTCTCGATTGCATTTTTCTCTGCTCATGAAATCTTCTTTCCCCATTACTGTTCATAATTTGTGGACAAGTGATTTTTTCTCTCACATTATCTGTACTCATGATTATATTTTCCAGCCTTATAAAATATATACCTGTTTAGTATCAGCATACACCCTGATAAAACAGTGGTGTCATTGAGCTAAGTGGCTTGTTTCAGGCCAAGAATTTGTTCCCTTTTTTAACTGACCTTTCTTTTTATTTATTGTAATATATATAGTGCGTATGTAGATATGAAATGGTTTCTTCAATAGTTTGGAGTGTGTTTTTGAACTGGTTAATCCAGTTTGACAGCAATGTCAAATTACCTAGCAAAGTAATGTAAACGTAGTTAAATATACAATGCCTAATACCTTGAGGAAGACCTTACATATCTCTACTCCTTTAATAGTCACTCATCCAGGTCCAAAATGTTTTAATTTTGCTCAGTATACTATGTGGAAACTAGAAGAATAGGAGAAAGTTATATTCACCTATGAGTTATGTTAGTGTAATTCAGATTCACAGACTTAAGGTATCATGTTGCAAGGAGTAAAGCGCCTCAAGTATACGATAAAAAATGTAAGAATCACTTTTAGATATATTGTGGGTTATTAGCCATGAAGTGAGGGTAAGGCTTTATATTCTTACTGATGATGTAACTATAATGAACCTTATTTCAAGTATTTGGGAAATTCATTTTCTCTTTGATTCCGTTGAGGCTTCGTTGTCAACCTGGTACAAGTATTGTAAAGAATTGAAGTATTTTCGGACCCTTTAACAGTGCATTTAAAATTTGTGGGTGAGGTATTGTAATTGACAATATTTGTTTTATAAAGCAAGGATTTATTATTACTTACTATCTAAAGAACAATATCAAAGTGATGGTTTTTGAAAGGGTTCTCAGATAGCATACCCAATATGCCATTCTTTACAGTTGGTTTCCTTATTTCATTATTGGTAAAAATTTGTTTTTTGCTACTTGACAGTACTGAGCAGTATGAGACATTCCTGAGCAATAAATGCTCTACTAGGTTGAATAAATATTGATATATCATACTGAAGTTTTAAAAATTATATGAATTCAAATTCTCAAGATAGAAATGATCATGTTTGTACTTTATTAAATCATAACAGCAAACTGAATTTTTTCTCCTTTAAGGTATAAAATTTGACCTTTGGAGTTATTATTGTTCTTTGGTAAAAGCTATGTGCCTCATATATGAAAAATGATTAAATATAGTAATATTAAGTATTAAATACTGTACCTGGAAACGAAAACTTAAAAGAATTGCATACTTGTCCTTCAGGATGGTGGCGGTATGATGCAAGAACTAATTCTGATATAGAGGAAGCCTTTTCAAATGGAGATACATCCATCACTCTCCTAATAGCTGGCCATAATTATACCATAGACTTTACCAACATGAAACAGTTTCGTGATTCTTGCCCTGGCCTGAGGAGGCGCATCAAACGAGATGCGGTTACCTCCACTGCCAAGGGAACTGCTGGTCTTGCAGCCAAAACCCTTAAAGCTTCAAGCTATAAAGGGTGCGGACAGAGAGGTCACAAGAGAAAGTTATCAGGCTAAAGTACAAGGACTGCATTTTATTTTATTTTCAGAAAAACAGCATGCAAGTAGTTCAGTATATAATTCTGGAAAGTGTTAATTGATAATTTTTTTAATTGTGTCTTTTGAACTTACTAGTAAGGAGAGTATGGTATTTAGGTCGATATTTTTAGCAATATTCTTTAACTAGAAATATACACTAAGTAGTGAAACATCACATTCTTTGAAGCTATGTATTGATAATTGTGCCTTTTGTTGAATAGCAATGTATATGCTAGAAGGTGTAGAACATATAGTATTTGAGCAGCTTAATTACAACCATCTTGGTAATTTGAGATATTTTTAGTGTTATATCGGATTTTATTTTTTTTTGTACTTTGCTGTCCTTGAAGATTTATGTAATATTTTTTTAATTGCTAACTATGAGAAGTTTTCCAACTGGGAAAAAATGTTTCAGACGTTTATGATCTGTTCTTATAGTATTTTCAGTGAAGTTAAAATTGAGAGAAAGATATTCACTTTTATACAGGCAACAAGAATATGCTTATTCCTCAAAGAAATCTTGGAGCAATCCGGAGAATAATTATTTGATGGAATGCAAGAAGTAGTCAACAGTCATATGGAAATAAATTTTATTTTTATTAGATTGTTGATTACCAGTGTTTCACAGCAGTGCTTTAAGATTATACTATGCCCAGTGATTGTTATTTAGCTCTGTGTATCGTATGACATAAGTAACTTGGCAATACATCAAGTTGACTGGAACAAACTACATCAGATAATGGAAAGAATGCTGAGTTGAATATGTAAGGGAAAGAGCAGACTTTTGTCCAATTGTTTGAAATCCAATTGATTTTTCAAGTGCCAGGCAGCCCTTTAAGTATTAAGTCAAAACAGGGTAAAGATTAATTAGATAACTTTGTATTTTTTGCAATGCATAGTCAAACACGTAAGCTTTGAAAATTAAGGTTAAATAAAGCCAATACATATAATTAGGTGGAACAGTATTTTAATATGATGTTAGCAGTCTCTTGGTATTTCTGGATGATTTGTCCTTTAACTGTATGATCGTGGGGCCCCAACTTCTCCCCATGAAATATCTCTTTTGGGTATTTATTGTAAAGGTAGGCAAAAAATATTCATATCATATGTGAACCTAATTCATTCCCCTTCCCTTTTACCTGATGTTTTATAAGGAGTACAGTATTTAGGAGTGCACTCCTAACATGTGATACTCATTTGTGGAATATCGTGTCTCAGACCAGGAAATAATTCTTAGTGTCAAGACTGGGGGCTGAGATTTGTCCAGTCATCATCAGTCATTTTCTCCCATCAGCTTTGTTTTTGTCCTATGGCTATTTAATATTTATTATTTGTTACAAATTCTATGTATTGCATCTCCTTACAGTGAAATATTTGTGGGATGTCGAGTTTTAGATCCGAGTTTTGTAGAGCTTAGATTCTCCCCCTCCTTTTATGGGGATATCGCTTCTGAGTGTTAGAAACTTAGATATATACCAAGTGGGTAGGAAAGGCTTTAGTAAATCCATGTGTCTAAGAACTGTTTGGGATTTCTGACTGAATATACAGCATTTATGAAAGGGGATGCCATGCATGTTTATGCAGGAAGTGCATATGAAAGAATTAATTTAAAGGTTTTTAATTAATTTATTATTAACTTGTAGCCACCCAATAAAAGTCATGGGAAAATTACACTTGAATTTTTTTTTCTCTCAATATCTTTATATAAAACAAGCTCATCCTTTTACGCTTAGAAAGAAAATGTTTCTATTTAAATTTTTTAAATGAACTTTACTTACACTCACCTGTTATATTCCAAAAATATGAAATAATGCTTTTGTATAAATAAAAGAATAATTTCAGGCATGAAGTGTGTGAGTATTTGGGTAACTTTTTTTTGGTATTACGTTTATAATACCTTACTATATTGACCCAAAGTACGTTACTCTTGAAAAAAAATGATTGATTTAAGTTTATTGGAGTGTCAAAATATTGATTTGGAAAACCTCTGGAAAGATATATCAAATATATGAAAGTGTATTTCTATCTTTCCCTGCAGGCTTTCATCATCTTTTCTCCTTTCTTCTCGAAGTTGTAAATAATTTTGTTAATCTTAATCTTACGTACTTTGGAAACTGAGAGGACGAATATTCCTATTATTAGAGAAACTAAACCATCTCGGTAGACATTTTTATTTGACGTAAAAGTAAATCAAAATTTATTATTGGAGTTATTTTGGGTTTGGTAATTTGCAAACTGAAGAATAGAACAGAATATTCTCAGCTAGCACAACAGGAACAAAGTATTTATATTTTGTTGAGTGAAGTTTTATATAATTTTTATGCTTTATCTCTAACGTATAAGATATTCAACTTGATACATATAATTCTCATTCATATTAAATTTCTTGATAATGTACTGTATCTATTTATATATTTCTATTAATTATCCTTTTGATATTCAGTATTGCTTCAAAAATAAATATGATTTTCTGTATACTGCATTTGCTGATATTAAAGCAACCTGTTAAGACTGTATTATTTATGTTTAATTTAGGTTTATCAGCGTGTGTAATGAAATTTTATCCAATAAAATGTAAGCTATAAATATTCAGAAAATATGACCTCTGCAGTTTTCATCTGCAAAGCAGTTACAATACAGTATGTTTATTTTTTGTTCTTGGTGGTGAATTCGTGAAAATTTCATCATATTTTTTTATTATTATTATTATTATCATCATCATCCAAGGCCAAGCTACAAGTCCAGCTGGAAAAAGTCAAAGACTATAAACCAGATGGCTCCAGCACGGGAAGTAACATTATAAAAGATAGTCCAACTCACTATTGTAATACTGGAATTATTCTTCCATAATAATACATATTCAGCATCAAAGTCTGGTTAATAAAAATTTATTTCTGTTTATCTTTAAACTTGAGCCCCTTAGGCAGTTCATTTCTCTTCCATGTGTAGCTTGAATACTGTTTGTTATTAAATCTAACAAAAGAGAATTTATATAGGACGAAAAAGCTAGGTAGAGCATAATGCAAAAGGTAATTAACATTGTGATAAATTTTATACAGCAAGCAACGAGATCTAACAGCATGTTCATGCCATAAGTCTGTATAAATCAGGAATAAGAAATTTAATTGCACCCATGTTTTGTAGGAAACTGCTAAATAGAAAATCCCAGTTCATACAGTACTTGTATTTATTTACAAAAGCCGCTCACCTCATCCTTCATATCTTAGCAGCTTTGGGGTGAAAGGGCACCTCTCATCACCACATTTCATCCTTGTACACCTAGTCTGTTGTAGAAGATAATCAGAAAGGTTAAGGAAGTTTCGGTGGCAGACGGTCCCTCCCTGAATTTTTTACTGTCACAAAACAATAATTTGATAAATGAGGTGAGAAATTGTGGCAATCTTCTTTGAAATGACAAAGATATTTTATTTTCACACCACAGAAAGAAGATTATAATGATAGTATTTAATTCCAGGAAATAATTATAAAAATAATTCATGCAATATGGGTAGTTTCTCCACCCTAACAGGTATGAGTATAGATATCTCTTTCTTGAATCCCCTTGGGCATCAGCATGTACTTGCTCCATTGATGGTTGAATAATTTACCCCTTATGAGAAAGAATTGACTGCGGTGCATTTGATAGTCGACTTGCCAGCTGTATGCAATTTTAGAGGAAATACCATACACCATGGGTACATTCCCAGGAATAAAATCCAACAAATTAACTATGATGTCATCTCATACATCTCCCTTCCAAGAATGGGATGTGTGACTGCTCAAATATATAATTTTTCAGGTCTTGTTTGAAATTTGGGGTTTTCTCCATTGAATATTCTTCCACCTCATGTAGGATCTAATCATCAGATTACTGCTGTGAATAATTAACAATTTATGACTATCTCAGAGTCTTTCTATATCGCCATATTAGACATCCAACACACTTTATATTCCAGATCATTATTTACTTGCATTTATCTCTTTGTTGAGCATTGTCACTTTGCAGGCTCCCCTGAAGTCACAATCTAAATTTGTAATCTTATGTTTCTGCTCTAGTTATGATTGAACTTAATAATATTTTAGTTTTTGGATTGTCTTTGCCATAAAACATGTTGAGGTAAAAGAAAATAAAAAAATTAATAGGAATATTACACTTCCAGGTTGGTGGCAGTATGATGAAAGAACGAGTCATGAGTTAGAAGCAGCGTATGGGTCAGGCCAGCGTGCTTGTGAAGTCCTTGTTGCTGGATTTTTGTACATAATTGATTTTGATCGAATGGTTCAGCTAAGACGGAATGATCCCAGTAGACGCCGGCGTATTAAAAGAGACCTGAGCTCCATTCCCAAGAAAGGTGTTGCAGGAATCAAACTTCCTAGTCAACTAGAGGCTGAATTGTCAGCTCTTCATTCTGCTGCCCATGCAATACATGCACCAGTATCTGGAGACACTAGCCTCTCTCATGAGTCTGGAGATGGTCATATCGTGATGGGCTCTGCATCTAATAACAATGATTTGTGTCCACCAACACCAACAGCACCTAGTAATACCCCCCAAACTCCTCACACACCTAGTGCTACGAGCAGCAGTAGTGGTTCCCCAGACACGAGTGAACCTACACACATGCACGCTCTCACTGCGGATGCTCACCGCCACCATTATCATGCACCACATCACCATCATCATCTGCATTTTCATCATCCGGTTCACATTCCTCATTATATCGCCCATAGCTTGACTACAAGTGGTGCTGATCATAATCTTTTCTCTCATTCTCTACCTTCTCATCAACCAACGCACCATCATCACAGTCAGATTCTTCCAAGACATATGTCTCTACTTTCTACTCAGGATCCATCTCGAACCAGTAACGAGATCTTGACTTCAGTTCAGTCTTTACCCCCACCACAACCTCCACCTCCAGCTTCAGAGCTGGAAGAAGCTGTATACCAAATGGACCACTTGACTCTTTCAACAGAAACTCCAGAATATTATCCATTAGATACTGCTGAGATGTCAACAGCAGAGGAGACTGAACAGTATCATTTGAATTTATCCTCGGAAGAAGATGAACAGCTTTAATGTTTTTAAAATATATTTGTCTGTGATGTTTGATGATGCTGTATTTTAAAGTTGTAAAATTTCATAGTGTTCTGTAGTTATCATTGCTGTATTTCCCCAGTCACAAAGCATAAATTTTTATTATGGGCATATACTTTTTTTTTTTTTTTTTGAAGTAGCATATTCATATTTGTTTATATTGAACGGTCGTGAGAGCAAAATATAGTCACTTTAAGAAGTCTGAAGGGAGTAATTACTGTGAAAGATACACCATGGAGTCTAATATTCTTTTGATAAGGCTCTCCCTATCTCTTTGTTATGTGTCATTTTCATAACATACCTTGTTAGTAGGCTTCTGTGTGACATTTTCAAGAATATTTCTTATGTTCAATAAAAGACAGCATCCATTTCTAGATCCTTTATTGCATTGTCAACTTAAACGAACAACATAAAAAACGTAGCACAACTGAAACTTGATGTATATAGCATAAATAAAGTTAGAATATTAAAGGAATAAAGGAGACATTTTCAAGCTATGTAATGAATTGGGCATGGAGCATATACAATCAACATATCCTAACCGAGATTCACAGAACTTATTTTTAAGTAAATAAAAGCTATAACAGGAAGTTAAACAAATGGGAAGCAACTTATACTTACTACGATGCAACTGTATTTATGAAAAAGGAAAACCCATTGTTACTAGTGGATAAATCATTTGAAATGTGAACTGCAATAGACAGAATCTACTTTGTAGAAGTCTGGAGTACATCTATCCTCCAGAGAACTGGATTTTACCATCAGACAGTTTCTCGAGATAACTGGACTGACTATTTATATCTAAAGTAAATGGTCAGCAGCCATGAGAGCAGTGTGGATATTCCAGTTATGGCTGTAGGACCCCCTGGCCCAAGCAGTGTGGTGCCCTGCCACTTTGCTTATGCCAAATTTTTATGCCTATCTACCGAGCAGTGTAGTGGCCAAGGAGGCAACAGTGTTGACTTTAATCTGAGGATCTAAGATGTAAAGGATGAAGTTAGTGAGTCCTTGTGAATGACTGAGTGCTCTGACTGTCATCCCCTTACAAAGGAATTGTGGCCTTTGTATATGTATGTATGTCGCATGCTCATTCTGCTTTATTGTCTAAAATTATCCTGCCTCAATTAAAGTTACCAGCTCATGAGGAAAATACAGATATATTTATTTAGATAATTAATCATAGTCAAGGCTAACACCTTCTTAACTAAATAATTTGCAGAAAATTTTTAAGTAATTAGTACACTAATACAGTATAAAACCCTTTTAATACATAGTGGCACAAGAATCTTGTGAATACAGCCATTATGTAGTTAAAAAACAATTTGTTCTAGTAAAAGGTCTAATGCATATGTAAACTTTTTCGAATTTAAAATAAAAATCCAGTAGAAAAGAAAGATTTTAGAAGCCATGTATGGGGTAATTCTGAGACCCGTCAACAGTTACAAGACCCATTATGTAGTTAAAAAATTTGCTCTAGTATAAGGTCTAATGCATATGTAGACATTTTCGAATTTAAAATAAAAATCCAGTAGAAGAGAAAGATTTTGGAAGCCATGTACGGGTAATTCTGAGACCTGTCAACAGTTACAAGTTAGAAGTTTCTGAGAGTATTACTATATAAAACTTCGGTGTTCATGTTTGCAAGCTCAAAATACCTACAGAATGTCTATTTCCACTTGTCTCCTATAGTATACAAGGAATTCTGGGATAAAATTTTTCCTTCCAGAATAAAAGGTGCAAGAATTCTTCCAACCTAGGCATGAAGGAAAACCGGTAAATTGCAAGCTATACACAGTAAACTGACATTTTATTCTACATTTCCTATGTCTGTTCTTTAAACAACCAAGATGTTAATATTAAGAGAGGAGTAGTCTTATCTTTTGAAATTATTCTAATAAAAACAAGAAAATGTATCAGATGAAAAAGTTACCTAATATTTTATGCAAATATGAAAAAAACAAGGAATACCTGAATATATCTTGGACTGACTTGAGTGCTCATACAATATGTCAAATTACTAAACATGTGCAGCATACAGAAATATGAAGCAGTATCCAAATTAATTGAAAAGTTTAAAGCTGGTCTTATGCACTGTTAAACTGCAAACCAAAACACCATAATAAACATTCAAAAAAATATTAATTGCAGCATAAGAATAAACGTAATCCAAACTACAAATATTAAAGAAAGATATGTATAATATACATAAAAAGAGCACAGTAAAAAATTTAAAATACACCTTTTTATCCAGAGCTGAATGCAAGAGTTTCCGCAGATTAACAAATTCAAAATACACCCTCTGTTCCTAAGTCGAATATAACCATTTACTAAGGTAAAAAATACATGATGAATATTTTTCAAGATAATTATTTTAGTTTAATATAAATCTAGAGCAAAAGAGTTCAGTTCTCTAGCATGACATTGCTAGGAAGGATAGCAATAATTTTCAGCAACAGAGTGAATATTAGTACCTGTACATCCTATTTAAGGAACTTACTTTTAGAGTAATTTGAACCAAATTAATATTGTACATTAAAACAAACTACGACCATAATAGCTTCACTTATATTGCAAAAATTGTAAACAGTTTGCAGTAAACTGAACACATCTCTAATTACAAGACCCAAATAGTATTAACACCCCGATGTGTTATATACTGCAGTATTCACATGACCAAATATTTACCTTAGTAAATGCATGAAATGGTTTTAACCAAATGTTAATGTAAGCATGAATATTAAATGATGTCCCTGTTCACAAGAACTAAAAAAATTCTGGTTTGATTTATCTCTACTCTGATCTTGATAAACGTAAAATGAAAAACATCCTCATCAATTCCAAACTAAATCAACGTTTTAATATGACACCCAAACAAGACTGTAAAGTATACAACAAAGAGTGATAACCACAAAAATATTGAGTTAAAAATACTTAATGCCTTCTACCAAAGCTTGTGAGACAAAAACAGTTCTAAAGAAAGAATGAAGTTGGCACTTTGTTAAATCCCACCCAACCCACAACCTCTGAAGGTTGTTTTATGGTAAAAATTAAAAGTTCGACATGGCTGTCTCAAAATTCACATCTTCCTTCAAAACACTCGACATGTGTAAAAAGTACTCTTACATAAATTAACAAAATTTGATTTGATACAGTTATAAACATAGGATTATGAATATTGATTGGCATGAAAATGAAACCAGACAAAAGTGCATTATTACCAACTGCACTGAAACTAAGGAGAGTGATATTTAGTATGACTATCTGTATACGGATGTCGATACCCCAGGAAAAATATTTTTTCAAAGAAAAATATTTTTCAAAGAAAAATATCCTTCCAGTGTATAATATATATATATATATAGGTAGTCATCTACTTATGACACTGATCGGTTCAGACCAACCTGTCGTGAGCTGATTTTGCCACAAGTTGAACCATTATTTCAAAGAAATAACAACAGTATGGCAGCATGGTGTAGTGTATACTAACAGCATATCATCTTCATGTAATACTGTTTGGCCTTTTTTGAACCTTTACTCCACCATTTTATTAGTTCCTTATTATTATAAATTATATATATATATATTTTCTTAAATTAAATATTTAAATAAAAAAGTAAAACTATATAAAATAAATCTCTTTTTGTATAAGTACTGGCCAGTCGTTCTTGGCAGCAAGACATGAATGTCTTTATTGGAGGCAGCCTGAGGCATTTACTCTCATAAATACAGACATCCCCAACTTACAAACGCGTTACCTTCCAAATGACAGTTCGTATCCTGAATAATTCGTAAGTTGAAATATTGAATATCCAACACTGTATATAACTATACAAGCATTCTTACATCATATACGTAACATCATAAAACTGTGTTAGAATGTAATACATTTGCTTTCTTAGCCTAAAGATACATGATGCAAGCTTGCACGTTTCTTGAAATATTGGAACAATCCATACCTTGCTTCATGGTAATAGTAGACTGCACAGGCACTGCAATTTTCACAGGATCGTACCTCCGGATGTTCGTAAGTTGGGGGCATCTGTACTTAAAGCATTGTCTAGCTGTTCGTTTCTTATCCTTAAATATATCACGATACAAATGAAAAGCATTGTGTACCATGCGTTCCATTTGAAGCTCTTCTTCCTACAGTACCTCGTCATTCCTAAATTCTCCAGAGTTTCTCTTTCTCTCATTGAAATTTTCTTTAGTTCACAGTTTATTTAGACATGATATTACATTTGACTTTAATAATCTAACTGCTTTTCTTTTTATATCTATACTTAATTATTATAGGTCTTTTTCATGGGCTAGATGAGTGAGTCATATCTGGGGACAAAAACCATTTTAACATTGGGAAGAAGATCCATGTGTAATACCCAAGACCAATAAAATTTGGAATGAATTCCTTTTTCAAGTAATTTTTCCAAATAGGAACAAAACAGTTCTGAAATCAGTCTCCAAAAAGCACCTGCATCATGAGGGGTTAGAACAATAGTAGATAAGCAGTATGTGCTTGTTCACATTCTTAAATGCCCGTGAGTTTCAGAAGGGTAAATAAGGAGAGTCTTTTGATCTTAAAACCTGCAATATTTCAGCAAAGTCAGCCTACCCTAAAATCCAGACATGCTTTTGGATTCTGTGTGGATAAACGTGCATGCTGGCATCCATTTCCAAGATAATCCTATCTCATGCACATTAAAAATTCCTCGTCTCCACTTGCTCTTTTTCTAGCCACTTGAAAATTTTGGATTTTGAAACTTTTTAAATCTCTTGAAACACGACTTCCTGAGTTCAATCTATCTTGGCCAGCTCCTTCAAAGTCTGGAATAATCTTTTAGCATTTATATGTCTTACAAACAAGCTTAAGTGTGCAATTTTGTATCTAGTCTCCCAGCCAAACAAACAGCACTATTTCTATTTTGTGGGTGGGCCCAGTCTGTTGCTTTGTGATTACAGTCAATCGCCTAGGTGTTGAACCTTTCACAGCTTTCCAAATGCAGTCTTTATCTTTTAAGATCATTAACATAGTAGTGTGATAACTTGAACTCCTGTGCAATAACATTCACTTTCTTTCCTATTTTGTAATACTTAATCACATTCATCTTTGTGTCAAGATTAAAGGGTTTTCTTTCCTTCTTGGTAGGTGAAGCAGCAGACAATATCCTGGCTGCAGACATCGAGGTGATTTAAACAAAATACTGCTCAGACGATATAAAGAAAACATATTGCAATAGCTGCTACCAGTAGACTGAGAAAAAGATGAAAGAACGTACATCTTGCTGAGATGTTGACATTACACGCAGTGGAAAAGTGTCATACCCCAGCTGGGCAATACTCATGCTGTCAGACACGGCACAGTTGGGGCTAGAAATACAGTACATATATGCAGAACAGTCAAAAAGTCAAACAGTTATAAGATGCATATGTCGTAAGTCGACAACTAACTGTATTTTAATCAAATGAGCTTCTTTAATAATACTTACCACAAAGTATAAGTCACAAACAAGACTTTGTATATATTATCTTGAATGAAATAAACATAATGTCATACATGAGCATGTACATACACATGTAGTCCCTGAAGCTCTCTGCTTTATAAATATGACTTTTGCAAGCTTCTCTTCAATAGGAGAGTGAAAAGTTTCAAGAAAAACTCACTATCCTATCTTTCCCATGACCATTTTAGGCTGATGCTTGTACAAGGCAAAAGAACTTGTTTACTCAAGTTTCCAGCCATCAAAATTTGCATTCTGCAAACTCAGAAATATCTGAAAGCCTTTGTCATAGTTATCCACAACTACCCCAGAGAACTGTAGATAAACAATTACATATAGACATCTGGACTTTAGTATCAATCTGTTTTGCCTGACATTCATATTCCGTTAAAATCTTAGAAAAATACAAGACATTAAGCTTTTAAAAAATACAAGCATATGATACTGCATATGATACAAGTATCCAATGTCCTACAAAAAACAAAATAAAGCTCAATAACTTCTCCTCTAGGAATGGAAGTTTATACAATAAATATGAAATAAATGAGTGAATAAAAGAATCATTTAAGAATTATTTGGGCATACTGAACAAAGAATCAATGACTTCCACTGGAATATTGTAACAAACTGCAGACTTGCTAACTACCTATCAATAAGAGGTATTCTGTTTATCCATCTATTGGGGGAGGACATCAGATTAACTCAGTTCCAATCCCAAGCCCGGATAAATATATATACTTTGTATTAGGAAGGGAATTTGTCAGCGAAATAAAAAAGCCACTGATCTCCAAAACAGCTAGTGAGTAACAGTAACCCTACAAGAAATGGAAGTGCTGTTGAGATAGAAAACTAAAAAAGTATTTTAATAAGCATACACATATGTATTTATATACAAATAATTCAATAAATAAGTACTGTATATATAAATAAATTTATTTCAATTCGAACACAGTCAAGGTTTCATTAAATATATTTTACAATAATAGATTAACTTTTACCTCTCCGTATTAAAATATAATGGTAAAATTTAGTCTTCCTATACACACTATCTTACCATTATTATTATTATGAAAAATAGATATAAAAGTTAAGCTTATATATATATATATATATATATATATATATATATATATATATATATATATATATATATATATATATATATATATATATATATATATATATATATATATATATATATATATATATATATATATATATATATATATATATATATATATATATATATATATATATATTATATACACCTTGTTCCTTTTTTCAGCGTTTTTTTTAACTGCGAAATTGCAATAACGCCCCTAAAAAATAATAGTAAAAAAATACAATATTTGAGGACTGTCCAGGACAGTTCATTGTTAAGTCTTCCTTCAGTTACGGTTCTTATTTTATGCCTACATCAACACGGAATATTCTTGGATATTCATTACACATCTCCTATTATCCCTTCACATCTGACAAGTCATTACGCTCTTAATCTCTGTTTCTAGTTACTTTATGCATTCTTCGTGCCCAGGCCCGATGAGGGCTGTTTTATTTTGTTATTTTTGCTTGGCCTGTCCTGGTGTCACAATCATAAAAAAAAATAAATAAAAAAAATCCTCCTCCTCTTCTACCGCGTAATGCGATCAAATATTATGAAGAAAATTGAAAAAAAACATTAAGAACAATCAGCAAACATATTTTCAATATAATATCGTCAGGGAAATAGCGTGTGAGGGTGCATTAGCTGATACGGAAGTAGCAAAATGTTTGCCGATAGAGGTTCGTTCTCTCGCATCCTATTCCTTTTCTACTGCTTAATGCAATCGAATATTATGAAGAAAATTTAAAAAAAGCATTAAGAACAAACAGCAAACATATTTTCAATATAATAACGTCAGGGAAATAGCGTGTGAGGGTGCATCAGTTGATACGGAAGTAGCAAAACGTTTGCCGATAGAGGTTCTTTCTCCCGCATCCTACTCCTCTTCTACCGCTTAATGCGATCGGATATTATAAAGAAAACTGAAAAAAGCATTAAGAACAAATAGCAAACATATTTTCAATATAATATTGTCAGGGAAATAGCATGTGAGGGTGCATCAGCTGATACGAAAGTAGCCAAATGTTTGCCAATAGAGGTTCGTTCTCCCGCATCCTACTCCTCTTCTACCGCTTAATGCAATCGGATATTATGAAGAAAATTGAAAAAAAGGATTAAAAACAAACAACAAACATATTTTCAATAAAATATCATCAGGGAAATAGCGTGTGATGGTGCATCAGCTGATACGGAAGTAGTAAAACGTTTGCCGATAGAGGTTCGTTCTCCCGCATCCTACTCCTCTTCTACCGCTTAATGCAATCGGATATTATGAAGAAATTGAATAAAAGCATTAAGAACAAACACCAAACATTTTCAATATAATATCGTCAGGGAAATAGCGTGTGAGGGTGCATCAGCTGATACGGAAGTAGCAAAACATTTGCCGATAGAGGTTCACTCTTGCACATTCTACTCCTCTTCTGCTGCTTAATGCAATCGGATATTATGAAGAAAATTGAAAAAAATCATCAAGAACAAACGGCAAACATAT
>JAXCGZ010008034.1:17500-63649 GCA_037179515.1 Halocaridina rubra
AAGATTCAATATATCAGTCATTTCTGTGTGGCATAGAACATAAAAACTTAAGGAAAAGAATACGATTACAAGTTAATGCTATGTGTCATATATTCTAGTTCTTTGGGCAAGACAGTATATTGTTCTAAATTAATACTTAAGATAAAAGGAAGTCTTTAGATGTCAGCAGAGTATAAACACTTACGTTGAGGATTCTCTTTAATTCAGCCTGATCATCAATCAATTTACTTGCCACTGGAATAAAAAAAAAAAGTTGGAGCTGAGAAACTTTTCTGGGTTGCAGAACTGTATAATATACTATGCAATGAATTGGGGCTGATGAAGAAATAATATAAACTTCTAAATATCAGTGCATGATACACTCTAAATGTATACAAATATGTGGAATTTTATCCATACCATTAGAAAAGGAGGAACAAGCACTTCTATAATAGCAAAGACCACAGTAAGCATAAAAAATATACCTTCAAAGAAATTATGTTTGCATATAAAACATTCACTCAAGTGCATATATGATACATCTACTGTATAAGTAGAGTCCATAATTATGTTAATATTTTAACATAATATATTATTCCAATGCCTGAAATTTCATATATCATTATACACTGATAAGGTATACTCAAATGCAATATCATTAATGTAAAATTTGCTCTATATAATTCCTGACTTGAGAGAACAGAGGTTTCTCCTAAGAACCAAACTCCTCAAAAGTTCAGGGGATCCTTGACTTAAGACAGAGTTCTGTTCCTGAAATGTGATGTACCCTAAATTTCAGTGTAAGTCGGAACACACCTAAATAAGCACCTATGCCAATTCAGTGGTAAAGATTCTCCCCTTTCCATGCTTCTCACCATCTTTACTTTCACTTCCATGCTAATGGCTTTCCTTTTATTTGTAGCATTGCCGTCAGAAAAATCTCCTTTACACTTGGGGGACATAATACAGGCCAAAAATTAGCAAAAAAAGAAGCAATATAATTTATGGGAGATGTGTTGTATTAATGAAACATCACAACTCGAGGATGTAGTAAACCAAAGACTCCCAGTACTTGAAGAAATGGTACTTACTCTAAGGTTACCTTCTTGCGAACTCGCAGTTTCTTGTTTACGCTCCAATTCCTCTAATCTTTTCTGACGCTGTTTTAATGCAGACGGATCCTTTACACCACGACCTTCCTGAGTTTTTAATCTCAACTCAGCTGCCTCTGCCATTTGCCTACGTCGTTCTTCCTTCAAAAGATAAGCATAATGTATGATGAGTGAGCTTGGTATAATTGCATAGTTAATGTGAATAATACCATCAGGTGATGTGGAGAGGACAGGTTGAAGTTCATTTAAAGAATCTTCAGGTTCCTCTGCTCAAGGAATAGAATTTAACCAGATATAATGCATTCATTTACGATACACATTTGACAGGACACTTACTGGATTTGATGGTTGATCAATATCACTATAGCTAGATGGTGTACCACCACAGCAAGACATCAACAAACCCATTTTGTGTGCTAAAAAAAAAAAAAAAAAAAAAAAAAAAAAGAGTACGGTCAGTAAGACAAGATTAAGGCTTATATATATATGTGTGTGTGTGTGTGTGTGTGTGTGTGTGTGTGTGTGTGTGTGTGTGTGTGTGTGTGTGTGTGTGTGTGTGTGTGTGTGTGTGTGTGTGTGTGTGTGTGTGTGTGTGTGTGTGTGTGTGTGTGTGTGTGTGTGTGTGTGTGTGTGTGTGTGTGTGTGTGTGTGTGTGTGTGTGTGTGTGTGTGTGTGTGTGTGTGTGTGTGTGTGTGTGTGTGTGTGTGTGTGTGTGTGTGTGTGTGTGTGTGTGTGTGTGTGTGTGTGTGTGTGTGTGTGTGTGTGTGTGTGTGTGTGTGTGTGTGTGTGTGTGTGTGTGTGTGTGTGTGTGTGTGTGTGTGTGTGTGTGTGTGTGTGTGTGTGTGTGTGTGTGTGTGTGTGTGTGTGTGTGTGTGTGTGTGTGTGTGTGTGTGTGTGTGTGTGTGTGTGTGTGTGTGTGTGTGTGTGTGTGTGTGTGTGTGTGTGTGTGTGTGTGTGTGTGTGTGTGTGTGTGTGTGTGTGTGTGTGTGTGTGTGTGTGTGTGTGTGTGTGTGTGTGTGTGTGTGTGTGTGTGTGTGTGTGTGTGTGTGTGTGTGTGTGTGTGTGTGTGTGTGTGTGTGTGTGTGTGTGTGTGTGTGTGTGTGTGTGTGTGTGTGTGTGTGTGTGTGTGTGTGTGTGTGTGTGTGTGTGTGTGTGTGTGTGTGTGTGTGTGTGTGTGTGTGTGTGTGTGTGTGTGTGTGTGTGTGTGTGGTGTGTGTGTGTGTGTGTGTGTGTGTGTGTGTGTGTGTGTGTGTGTGTGTGTGTGTGTGTGTGTGTGTGTGTGTGTGTGTGTGTGTGTGTGGTGTGTGTGTGTGTGTGTGTGTGTGTGTGTGTGTGTGTGTGTGTGTGTGTGTGTGTGTGTGTGTGTGTGTGTGTGTGTGTGTGTGTGTGTGTGTGTGTGTGTGTGTGTGTGTGTGTGTGTGTGTGTGTGTGTGTGTGTGTGTGTGTGTGTGTGTGTGTGTGTGTGTGTGTGTGTGTGGTGTGTGTGTGTGTGTGTGTGGTGTGTGTGTGTGTGGTGTGTGTGTGTGTGTGTGTGTGTGTGGTGTGTGTGTGGTGTGTGTGTGTGTGGTGGTGTGTGTGTGTGTGTGTGTGTGTGTGTGTGTGTGTGTGTGTGTGTGGTGTGTGGTGTGGTGTGTGTGGTGTGTGTGTGTGTGTGTGTGTGTGTGTGTGTGTGTGTGTGTGTGTGTGTGTGTGTGTGTGTGTGTGTGTGAGAGAGAGAGAGAGAGAGAGAGAGAGAGAGAGAGAGAGAGAGAGAGAGAGAGAGAGAGAGAGAGAGAGAGAGAGAGAGAGAGAGAGAGAGAGACTTAACTCTGAAAAATACGTTTTTCCTTCTTCCATGTGCTTTATTTTTGCTCTACAAAATTAATCTTTTATAATGTAATTGTCTTCAATGCAATACTGTATATATTAGTAGATTCTTTTTGGAAAAAAAATTCCCACTATTTGTTTGTAAAAACATTCAGTGTTTTATATGCTCTCTGATATTTCCAAAAAAAGAGTAGATCATTTTGCAAAATAAAAAAATAGCCTGAAAACTTCAAACTGAAGGCAAATTTATGTTAAATTCATTTATAATTTTGTTGGTAATCCGAAAAGAAATGCTAAACCACTTGAGCGACACATACAATTAACTATGATCTAATGGAACTTAATCCTGTGTAACTAAACTTCCAGTGCTACTTATTTTGTGATGTAACAATGCAATACCTAATATACTAACAGGAAACTTCTTGGTATACCTTTACTGCCAATTGGTATATTGAGAGCAAGTACCCTACAAGTCACTAATTACAGCCTCAAAAAAGGAAGCAACGACCTGAGTATTGGCCTAAGGGTTGGGAATACAGGTAGTTCCGTCATAGTTGACTTTCACCTCATGAGCCATTAGGGATCTGGTAATACTATTGTATCTCTTGTAATACTGTCACCCATTTTCCTTGTATTCTACCATGAAGATAAAGAACATAACTGCTTCCAAAGCTATGTTGTACAAAATACCAATAACTCTACGAAATACAGTGTTTACTTTCAGACCGCCAATATATTTGATATTCACTTCATATAAGTACTGTATTGCTAGATGGGAAATGATTACTTTCATACCCCCCAAAAAAATACAATATTCATTGCCTCTTTTTTCCTTCATACCAAAGCATTTTAAGACAATTTTCTTCTATGACATTTTTTAAAGAAAATTTATGGTAAATGAAGTATGATTGGTCCGTGCAGCATGAACAAAGCCAAGAGAAGTTTTCTAAGAACAATGTTGATCTTCCCCTGCAGCTTTAGCCTAGGTCAGTAGTTCTTAACCTTTTTTTGTGTAACGCCCACTTTCAACTAGTTGCATAGCCCAACGCCCCCATTCATTTGGGAAAGGCAGGAAATGTGAATAAATTTTTCTCGTGCCCGGTCCTTTATTGATGAGGGAAGTTTCTGCCTGTCCCAGTGTCACACTCTTAAAAAAAAAATAATAATAAATAAAAAAACTAAATAAATCAAACGGAATCCTTTTCAACATGTATTGCCTTCAATGTTTAGCTTTTGTTTTATTTCAGTAAATACAACAGCCCGGTCATGTATAAAAGAATTACTACTGAGGTAAAATTTTATTATGTTAGCTCACCACCCCCCTAAGTACCCCCAAAAACTTACTGCCTCCTTCATCAAGCAAAGCGCCCAGGGGCCATTATCGCCCAGGTTAAGAACCACTGCTCTAAGTCTTTTACAAGCAATGACCTTAAAGTCACTTCAGTGTATGGCAATATGTCATCCTAATGGTACTCCTTATAATTTTACGATAAGTATCACAACTTTGCATAATTCTTAGTAGGGTTACTGATATTTACAAGGCAAGTCATCTACCCTAACCTTACAGTTTACCAATTATTCAATATTACATGTTGTTCTGGGAGTTATTTATCTTTACATGATCCCTCCTTTACTTCAATTATAGTACTCCTTCAACTAGGTTCCACCACTCACTGCATAAGTCAATATTAAAAAAAATTATATAAAAATGTCAAAAGCTTGCATGTGCCCTATTCCCACTCTCCTAAAGACTCTAAATCATGCTTATATAACCGTAATATACTTATACTTTACCTAACACAACTCAGATTTAGTAAAACCAGTACAGTAAGTGCTATAATCTATCTTTCAGTAAAATATAATCTGAATTTTCATTTATACTGATCCCACAAGGCGTTTTGTTTTCATAATGATCTATCCTCGATATCTCCGCTTCTATCTGTCAGAGTTCACCCCCTTATTGAGAATATATAGTGAATCATAAATAAAGGCCTGATAGACGAGGGAACAAAGAAGTAACTGACATCAGAGTTTACCCTATTTTTTCGAGGTATTTTCAACATTTTGTATTATCCCATGTTTTCCATTGGAGAGAGAGAGAGAGAGAGAGAGAGAGAGAGAGAGAGAGAGGAGACCTTTTCTGAAGTCATGAGTATTATTGTAACCTATGAACACACATACTTGCACATCCCTAGGTCAGTTCTCAACTCGTTGCGGTTGATTCATCACATTTACCAAAACACTTTTATAAAGAAAATCAAAGTGATGTACTCATAATATCTGACTTACTAATTAAAGATAGTGTGTATTGTACACTACGTCTCGTAATTAGATGGATATGTCATCTACCACCTAATTCCACTCACTCAATATTTACATATTAGGCTCGGGAGCAGTACACGAGTTCTGCCTTTACAACAGTACTTTTCAAGTTTCTTTTATCTATCTGGTTATTATATTATTCAACTGTTTGCTAATGTTAATCTATAATACCATTTACACGTATACCACTGCTCTTTTTATTTCTTAATTACTAGAAATTATATATTATATTTTTAGTTTCTATTACATTTTTTTTTTATCCCTAATGAATAGTTGAATACATATCTTACCTAGGTTTGCTATGTATAGCAGTTGTAGTCCTGGGTCTTATTTTTCTCTCCATTTGATATTCTTGATATTTTTGGTGGGTTTTCTTCCTCTGCTCCACACATAGTATACTTACATTTCCACTAAGTTATTTGTTCGACATCTGTAAAGTATTACAAATGAAGGCGGGTTATCATATATTTCTTCTTCTTATTTTATATATTCCCTCAGTTCCAAGTATATATTTCCAAACTCTCTCTCTCTCTCTCTCTCTCTCTCTCTCTCTCTCTCTCTCTATATATATATATATATATATATATATATATATATATATATATATATATATATATATATATATATATATATATATATATATATATATATATATATATATATATATATATATATATATATATATATATATATATATATATATATATATATATATATATATATATATATATATATATATATATATATATATATATATATATATATATATATATATATATATATATATATATATATATATATATATATATATATATATATATATATATATATATATACACGTGTCTGCTACCTCCTGTGGCCTTATTATCTCCACAGAAAAAAGCAGGATTTTTACTTCACGCAACTGCAGAACACTGCCCGCATTCACCATGGGTGGAAATGTCATCCCTCACTTCACACAGTACACATATTTAGGTGCACCAGTCCGGATCACCCCAGCTATACCTGCACGTCAACGAATTCATCCCTTCGTGAAGAGCCTTCTTGACCGTCTGGAGCCTCGCTTTGCCCCTATCAAGTGGCTTGCCAACAATGCTGCAGGTGTCTCCATCCCAGTGGCGAGGACCCTCTACATCCTACTATTTCGGTCAGTGGTCGACTATCTGTCCCCTGCCTTGTGTCAACTTCCTAGACCGGCGCTCGAGCCACTTGAAAAGTTCCAGAATCGTGTTATGAGATTTATCTTGGGATGTTCTCTCTCTACCCATATTGTGAATATGCTGTTGGAGCTCAACTTGCCTCCTCTTGTGGAGAGGATATATGCCAATGTGTCCTATTCCACTGTTAAGTGTGTTCGCTACCCCCATCTTGCTCTGTACTTCGCTGCTGTCATGAAGACGTCCCTGGGTCCAGACGCACTCAGGCTCCCACTTCGATCAGGTCATAACCTTATCAGGGTGGTGAGTGACATTCTCCGTGGCCTTGACATCAACCTACCTCTACAGGCGGTTGTCCCAGATTTACCACCCTGGCGTGTCCCCCTCCCCACTGTCACATTTACACCGACCTCGAAAGATGTCTATCCCCCCCTGCAAAGACAATTAGCTCTGGAGACTATCACTGATGTGTCCAAGTCTGTCCTTGCAGCACACCAAGCCTATGTTGATGGTTATGTGCAAGCGGATGGGAGGGCGGCATGTGCTGTTCTCCCCAACCATGGAGCCACCTGTGCTGCCTGATTCATGGATTGGCTGAAGACTACTCACCTTGTCGAGCTCCACCTACTGTGAACTGAATGCCATCTTGGATGCCGTAACTCTCCTTGTTCGACGACGAGTGATTGGGGTAATAGTTTGTGACCCAATCAGCCCTACACTCCCTATCCTCGCCAAGACCTGTCTGTAGCCATGTTGTGGGAGATATACTATGTCGTCTTGCTGCTGCTCAGGATGCTTCTCTTGTTGTGTCGTTTGTGTGGACACCCTCTTTCATTAGGCTGACTGGCAACAACATAGTGGATCGTCTTGCCAAGGAGGCCTGTATGCTGGATGGGCATGCTGGGGATGTTGAGACCTCCCTCCGATGCCTATGAAACTTCATGTATTCAGCTGTGCTTGCCATGACGGTATGGCGCAGGGACGCGGAGAGGGCCAACAGTGTGTCCATACAGCACCATGATCACTTTCTTCACAGCCACTACAAGTATCGCAGACATGGGTTAATGGTACAGAAATGTAATGTAGTTAGTGCTCGGTTCAGAATGGGGTATTGGCCTGTATGGCAGGTCTCCCAGCCTCTAGATATGCCACAGTACACCTCCTGTAAACTATACGACTGTCCTAAAGCTAACACACTTGACCACTATAGTCTTCATTGCCCCACAGTTAGAGATGTTTTACCACGAGGTCAGAAGTTAATACAGATCTGCTCGTTCATGCTTCATGATGACACCCTTGATGTTATTTTTGCTCATTATCCTCTCTTTGGCGGCCATTAATTATATTGCACTGTATATTGTATTGTACATTATAATGTATATTTTCTTTGCATGTTTCTGTATAATGCCGTTTAGTTTTTTGTTTGTAATGTGTTTGTGTGTTCTGTGCTTCTCTGAGCTTTTTTTTTTTGTATATAATGTACTTTGTGTTGCCATACTGTGGGTTGTGTGTTAGTAAGTAGCAATGTTTTATCAGTGTGTACCCCTCCCTGTAAACTGTGTACTATTCTTGGTTGTGTGTCCATTTGAAGCACTATGTTGCCACTGATTTTTATGTGATCATGTAATGTCTGATGCCTTGGCGCAATAAAATAATAAAATAATAATCTCTCTCTCTCCTCTCTCTCTCTCTCTCTCTCTCTCTCTCTCTCTCTCTCTCTCTCTCTCTCTCTCTCTCTCTCTCTCTCTCTCTCTCTCTCTCTCTCTCTCTCATTTTTTGTATCCCAGGCATTAACATTAATTTTGATTTCTTATTTTGTCATATTTAGTATATCTTCCTCTCTATTCCATATTATTTTTTTGCTGCATTTAGCCACCAATCTTTTCGCTCAGTTATCGTCTCATTTCCTGTTCTCCTTATCAATGGCTTCCCGTTTTCCTGCACAATGTATTGTACATATTCTATCTGACTTAATGCCGTTCTTGTAGCCACTGTTGATGAATCAATCTCTCCTTTTAATGTTACCTTTTGTGCATATCTTGGAGCTCCTAATACTTGCCTGCACACAGGGTTTTCAACTTATTGCATGGTAGCTATTTCTGTTGTAAATTTTATACTATATGATCCATACAAGACTGATGGTAATACACCGTTCCTAAAAAAAAAAAAAACTTTAACTAATAAAGTATTATTACATTTTTGTTCATTTACAGAGTAGGGTAACTTTGCCAGTGGTTTGACTTTTTGAATAGGTTTTACTTTATATGCTTTAAAACTTCAACGTATTTGAGTGGATATCGGATCTGAAATACACTACAATTAATAAGTAAGTATCCTTTATTAATATTCCTTAGTATTTAATTTGGTTGGTGACTGTTAATCCACTGCTCGATGTTTCATATGAAGGATGCTATTTTTCTTCATATTTAATCCACACTCTTCGCTAATCTTAATTGAGTATCAATAATTATCTTTCTCATCCTCAATTGAATTTTCCAATAAAAGTCCATCACTGGCAAAAAAAGAAAGCAACTCATTTTAAAATTATCATATTCAAATCCTTTTCCTAGGTTTGTTTATTGTCTAATATTATAAGTGACTCCGGCTGACGTTCTGAGGAGCATCCTAGATGGTTATCGGAACTGAAACCAGGCGACCCTGTGCACCCGTTTCTGATACCACTTATTATGTTCAGTTTTAACTCATTTTTATTTCCATTATTTATGCTTTATGTACTATCATTCATGTATATATCAGCTATAATATCAATCATATTAAAATTCACCTTATACTCCATTACATAATATTCAATTCCTCTTCTTCTTTTTCTTCTTCAGGTATGTGCAGCTGTCGACCGCATGTAGCTGTAAGTTGTTGACATCCAAAAGTCTCTGGATTGAGTCATTTTCTCCAGTGTACGTTTATTCTGTCATATTCTTTGTTTTTATTCTTTAACCTTCATTTTTCGTGGCTAGCATATTGCATTAAAGAGACGTATTCTTCGCAAGGTGTATAATCTAGGACTTGTATATTTCATATTTTTTTTCGTATAATTTGCCAATATGAAGCTCATTCAACCCAACCCTTTCCTTCTTCTGTCCTATAAAACGCTCAGCGGGTCGCACCTTAAACTGATATTACAGTCTTAAAAAACTCCGTAATATTCACTGATTGTCATTTTGGCAGTAAGGTTATTCCCAAGCTTTTGTCCACGGTGCGTGTGCATAGTAGTAATTAGATAATTGTGCTTAAGGGAAAGAGCCCTATGCTCGTTACTCATCTCCTGGTCGGTTCCATTTTTGTACTCGGTGATACTTATCATATTTGTCCGTAAAATACGGATTGATTTTTTTTTTATGATTGTGACACCAAGACGCCAAAAAAAATTATAAAATAATACAGCCCTCATCGGGCCTGGGCACGAAGAATAAAGAGAAACCGATGGAGAGTGTAATGACTTGTCAGATGTGAAGGGATAATAAAAGATGTGTGATGAATATCCAAGAATATTCATTGTAGCTGTAGGCATAGAAAAAGAACCGTAACTGAAGGAAGACTTAACATCGAACTGGCCTGGACAGACCTATTTAAGTTTTAAAAAAAAACCTTCAGCAGTAGTATCGCAACGGGCGACTGATGCCATGAGCTAGAATTAACTACCTCCTCGCTTAGCGAATTCCAATCATCAACTACTTCTACACTAAAAATAGTACTTCTTGCATCCTGCAAGGAAGTTGGTAAATTTTTAGAAGAGGGGATTACAAAGAAGTGTCGAATTTTTTTTTTGGTGCATCCTAACCTAACCTCACCTAGGGGAACGCGTCCTCCCTAGCCGGAGGCTTCATAGTGTTTTAATCCCCATAACAAAAATAATACCAGGAAGTTTTCTTAAGCTTCAAACAATGACCTCTGTTTCTAGAGCCAGTCATATCAAAATATCGATCCCCATCCACTCTGTCATAAGCATGAAGGAATCTAAAAACCGTCACCATATCCCCCCTCATTCTTCTAGCTTTGAGTGATGGTAAGTCTAATTCCCTCAGTCTCTCCTCATAACTGAGATTGCATATTTCTGGCACCAGTTTTGTAGGATTCCATTGACTTTTTCCAGCCTAGTTATGTGCATTTTCAAATGTGGATTCCAAAAGGGGGCTGCATATTCAAGTTTTGACCTCACATAGGTTACATAAATATTTCTGAATATTTCCTTTACAATGTGTCTGAAGGCTACACTTATATTTGCTAAGAAAGCATATTCTGTCCTTACTATGCCATTTATATGTATTTCCGGAGACAAATCTGCCAGTATGTTTACTTCTAGATCTCTCATTCTCCTTCACTTGAAATTCTACTCCTGCTATTGAGTATCCAAGATTGAGCCTTCTTGCACTTGTCCTCTTTTCATTACCTTACATTTTGAAGAACTGAATTTCATTAGCTGCTTTTCTGATCACTCATGCAGACTGTCTTAACAGCATTATCTCTACTCCAAAAAATGTATCATTTGGTGTTCCACAGGGATCAGTCCTTGTTCCTATTCTCTTCTCTATTTATGTATATGATCTATCCTGTTTCATTTCTGACTGTCTAGTTGTACAGTATGCAGATGGCACTCAGCTACTCCTTAGTGGTGATATTAATAATCTCCTAGAGCTAACCGTAAGTTCAGAAAACATTCTGTCAAAAATTAAAACCTATTTTCAAGAAATTGGGCTGAAAATTAATGAAAGTAAAACACAATGCATGTTTATTTGTTCAAGGTACCATATAACACAAATTCCAGAAAACTTAACAATTAATTTTTGCAGCAATATCATTTCTTCTAGCAAACTGTCAAAAATCTAGGAATTCACTTTGATAACTACATGTTGTTTGATTCCTATATAGATGAAATATAAAAAAAAGGTTACAGGAACACTAATGTATTAATCACATATAAAAGGCAATTTTGAGACTACCACGCGAATAATGGTTGTTGAATCTCTAGCCCTAAGTCATATTAATTATTGCACAACTGTATGGGGAGCTAACAATAAGACTCAGATAAATAGAATACAGAAGCTTATTAATTTTGCAGCTCCTGTTGTCCTGGGAGGAATAAGAAAATATGACCACATCACACCAGCTCTCAAAAAACTTGGGTGGCTGTGGGCTGAAAACAAGGTTGCTTATGCTATTTACACTTTTGTATACAAAATTTTGAACCATCATTATCCTTGCTGGCTATTTAATTTCAAAACAGTCAGGGATATAAGGGGAACCAACACAAGTATGAGTAGTGAACTCTTTATTTAGAGAACAAAGACAGATGCAGGTTCAAAGATGATCACTATTAAAGGGCCAACACTCTGGAACAATATTCCAGAACATCTTAAAAATTCATCGTCCTTCACAGCTTTCAAAGTCAAACTATATAGTTTTCTTTTGTACGAATAGTTACTGCTCACACAATAATCAGGCTTAATGATTTAATGCAATATCCCTTAACACTAACCATTCTGTATGTAAATAGATATTGCCTTCGTTGATATCTAAGTTAAGAACTAATTATTTTCATTGTAAGGAATACAAATATGGTGATAATGCCTATAATATCGATCCTGTATTGAGTATTACTATTACTACTTTATTTTTAACATTAAAGTGTTAACATTTTTATTACAGTATGATTATTATTATAATTTTATACGTATTTGTTAACTCAAGGTAATTTTCATGTGCTAGGAATGCTATATTTCTTTTCACTGTATGTATTACCCTCTTACTTATTAGTTCAATTACGTGTCTACTTGCAAGTGTACTCTTAGCTTTGTAAAAAAATAACCATTGCCAAATGGAAATAAATGTTTGTTTGTTTGTTTGCCCTGAAGTTCTCAACCTTTGTTCTTGTCTCTTACTTTCTTCACAATCTTTGCATCATCTTCAAACATTCAAGAATGAATTTAGACTCTGGTAGGTCATTTACATGTACGAGAAACTTAAGTGGCTCTAAAGCTAAACCTGGTGGAACCTCACTACTAACTCTTATCCATTCAGACACTGAGTGTCTTTCTCTAACCCTCTGTTTCCTTCCTTCTAAGTAACTTTTTATCCATTCCAAGACATTTCCACCTCTTCTCACCATTGCTTGCAGCTTCTTAATAAGTCTCCCGTGTTGGACCGTATCAAATACCTTCTGGAAGTCTAGGAATATGCAATCTGCCCAGCCTTCTCTTTCCTGTAAGATCTGGCTTACCTTATCATAGTATTCTAATAAGTTAGTTACTGTTAATCTACCTTCCCTGAAGCCATGTTGTCTCATTAACAAAAAGTTGAAGGATTCCAAGTGAAGAGAGATGTGTTTCTTTAGTAGTTTCTAGATAACTTTGCAACTGTGCTGGTCAAGGAAGCAAGCCTATGGTTTAGAGATGTATTCCTCCTTCCCTTTTTTAAGATAAGTACCCCATTTTCTTGTTTCCAGCATCTTGGAATCTCCCCAGGTTCCAGCAATTTTTCAAGTACACTTACCTTTCGATATAACACGAGGATAGGTTCTCAAAATGGGTGCATATTACAAACATCTCGTACTTCAAACGGTTAATTCCATATGAATACTGTACATGTTAAATGGTATAGATACGTTCTACAACCATACATAAACACATTATTCCCAAGATTAACAGTAATTAAAGCCTATTTTACAACTACTTATTAAAGCTGAAAAAATTAAATATTACAAATAGTGTATAATAAATATGAATACAATGTAAAATTATAGTAACTAACTCTATTATGTGGTGGGCAACAGGCAAACTGGGACGTGCGTGGTGGCGGTGAGTGGTTGACTTGTGCATCAGGCGAAGGGGAGAGGGATGCAGAATAACAAGCCCCTGTCTGCAAACGTACACAAAGATATAATTATACTGTACCATTTTTCCTCGATTTTTCTCACTCGCGTTAAAATAAACTTCGCGGTTTTCGAATATATTTATTATTATTTTCAAGGGGCATTAATGTTGAGCTCAGAGATCAATGTGGCATGATAAATCAATAACAGACATACATATAGCATTAATATTGTGGCCAAAAGATAACATCGTACACTGACTGCTTCTCTACATTCTGCTCCCAATCTCAACATAAACAAGCAAACAAAAGATGCTCGAAAGTGCAGTATCGTATATAATAACTTGAACAGAATTAACATACTCCCTCTCTTTTAAACAGAAAGAAAATGCTTAATGCTTAAAAAAATTACAACATTATACTGTATGCTGTATAAATGCAGAATTTAAAAGTTGATTGTAACAACAAAAACATAGAAAATAAAGAATTTTTATTTTAAAAAATGAATATTCTTACTTTTCTTCACAAAATCAATACAACATAGCACTTTATTTATTTGATTATAATTTCAAAGATCTATTTTCAAAGACACAATTTTAAAAGAATTTACTCCTTTTTTTGGTCAATACATCAGCCACCTGTGCTTTTGAATCCACCCAAAATATCTTCAACTCACCATTTTGAACCATTTCTTTGAGAATAGCAATGTCAATTCTTAATCTTTATTTTGCTACATTTTTAACTGAGTGCACATTATAATAAAGTGAACGGTTATCTACAAAGAGTTCTACAGGCAATTTTCTTTCTTTGTCATATAGTATTTGAGACAACATACTTCCAAGATAATAGGCTATATCCACTGCCTCAGCAGCTGCTAGTGTTTCTGCTGCAAGTGTGCTATTTACAACCCTTCTTAGTTTCTTTGCCTCCCAATACAATTGACAACTATTTCCATTTTCACCCACAAAAATAATTACAAAGCCCCCAGCACTACGAAATCCATCTTGGAGATTAGCATAGGAAGCATCACCATATACAACCAATTTATATTTGGAAGTGTCACATAGTCCTGGGAAGCATATTGAACTCTCAAAAGTACAAGCTTTCCTTAGACATTTATTTTCCTCAATCAGATCTTCTACTTTAGACTTCTTTACCTTACGGCTAAGTTCTAACACATCATATGATAAAATTAGTACACATCCACCCTAGTTGGCTTACAATACTCCTAAAACTCCTTTTCTTCTTCACTACACTCCATATTCTTATTTAATCCCCTAGCAGCACTTACACTTATAGAGTTTAGAGATTTATAGTACTCATTTTGATGAAGTGTGATTCCATATTCATTCTGAATAATATCTAGTCCAATATATCAGAAAATAGTATTACTTTGTTCCCTAACCCGAAAATGATTTCTGATTTTGTTAATGACAACATTTTCATATTTCTCAGTTCCTCCCCACAAGCAATAATCCACATGCATTAAAAACATACCTCATAATTCTCCATGGTACCAGTAAAATGCTGCAGGGTCAGTTTTCCCTTGCTTACATCCCATCTTCAACAGGAAAGTCTTTACTATGAGATACCACTTCCTAGCTGCATCATTAAGGCCATATGCACATTTTTCCAACTTCCATAGTATATTATTGTCATAACCTGCTTCCACAGAGGCAATATGATATACTTCACGCTCAGATCGTTCACTCTGTAGGAATGCAGCCTTAATATCAATTGAATTTACTGCCCACTTTTTGGTAGACAAGATAGCAACAAAAGATCTCAACACTTCTTTACTAACAGTGGGAGAATCTGACTGAATGTTTTCTTTTTCCTCGAAACTCTGGCAACCAGCCGTGCTTTAATTTTCTTTTTGCCAGCACTGTTTTCCTTTTCTGTTACTACCCATTGAACTGATAATGCTTTTTGACCCGCATTTAGAAAACCTCTTTATACACACCAAAATTCTTCCAGCTTTTCAGTTCTTCTTCATTTGCTTTGATAAGTCCATGATTTTATGTATTTTCACAAGCCATTACTATTTCACTAGGTTCCTGTATTCCATCCTCATTCAATACAGGTACCCATTTTTCTACGCCTCTATATCAACCAAGAGCTGAAATGCGTCCATCTTCATGTTCAATATTCCTTCAGCTACTGTATTTTCCTGTGGATTTTCCAGTACGACTAAGCACAGATACTGTCTGCCAATTATCCGACTTTCGGCAAGAATCTCACTCTCTGTCCAATGTTTGGATTACTTTTGACTTTTACACTACCCTCAATTGTGTCCTTATTGTGGTGTGGTCCTCTTCTTCCTCTGTTTTATCACAACTTTTGTGTTCTACAGTATTTTCATCTAGATTTATAACTGCTTCTATCTCTTTACTTGTAACCTTCTCCTCTGTTTTTCTTTGCTGTCTCAACATATCAAGTAGTGAATTTCTTCCTTCTTCAGTAGCTCTGTTGAAACTGTATGGAATCTCCTGAACATGTGATTCATGGGCTCTTACAATATGTGAACCATATTTCAAGATCACTGTTACCATCTTGACCAATGACTGTAGCAGATAATTTCCATTCCTTTTGCTCTTCTTTCTTAAAATACACTTGATCGCCATATTTAAGGGCTATTCCAGTATTTCTTACTTTATATCTTAGTGCCCGTCATATTTTTTCAGAGGTTTCTTCAGCAATAAAAGCTTTTCTTGCTGAATGACTAGCATTGAGATGCTTAGCTATCATTTCACTAGATGTTGTACCTCCCAGTGCAGGAAGTTTGTCACTCATGGTACATGGCAGTTTCGGATTCCGCCTGTATACAAGGTGATAAAGGCTGAAACCCTCTGTCATCTGAAGGTAATTTTTAGCATTGACTGCCCATGCTAAAGCCACTTTTAAAGATAATTCTGGTTGCTCTGCCACTATTTTGGCCACCATTTCATCTATAACAGCATGCTTCCACTCACACAGGCTATTACTGAAGGGGGACTATACAGCTGTATATATCACCTGAATGCTCATATTCTCGCACATCTCCAAGAACATGCTGTTAGCAAACTCCCCACCATTATCACATAGAAATTTTGCATGGGCTCCTAAGCCAGTTCCCAACCAAGTCACCATAATTTTCTCAACTATCCCTTTAGGTTCTTCACTTCTGATCACACATGATTTTGAGAACCTTGTTGCCATGTCTATATATGCAGAAAATATATGTCTCCTTTCCTATACTCCTTTAGGTCTATTGCTAAAATTTCGTTGAACTCCTTTGCCATATTCACTTTTACAATTGGCCTTGATAGCGTTTTCTTATACTTCATGTGTATATCACAGCTATTTGACACTTCTTTAATATATACAAAGCACATCTCGTCTTTTACACCTGCATCCTTTACTAGCTGAATCAGTCTCTTACAATTGGGATGACGAAATTGTTGGTGCAATTTTTCAATTTTCTTCTTTTCTTTTTCATCATCACCTAAGGTTAGCATTATTTTTTCTGTCTTCTTCCAAGCTTCCTTCTCATCCCTAAGTGGAAGGCAATAGTGTCCTGAAGAATTGCACCTCAATCTCATTTTTGTCTATGTATTATTGCAATATTTTGTAAGTCCAATCTCATTTGTGCTCTCTTCATTGATTTCTTGCTGAATAGTAAGGGAAAAGAGCAATTTACCACTTTAGCTGTTACATTTGCTTTGTCACCCATAATTTTCACTGGAAATTTTATCTTCTTCATTGATTTGTACACATTACCATCACCAAGTCTAAATGTTGCTTCACTTTCTTCCTTTCTGTCATCAATTTCTCCTCTTCTGATAATGTCTGTACATACGATATCAGTTCAGTTCAGTTGTAGTGCGGAGGTATCTTCTGTGAATCAGAACCTCCTATCTTGATTATTGTCTTTGCATGCTACATGCTATCAGTATTTCCTTTAACTTTATTTCTCTTAGTGTCCACAATTTATTAAGATATTCTTTCTTAACTTCTAGATTTTGCTTTTCAAATAAAAATCTTCCAATAACTCTGTTTAGGTCTTCTTCATAAGGTTTTTGTAATTCAATAATATTGTTTCTTTCTGTTCTGTAATATTTACAAAATAATAAAAAGTGAGTTAGATCCTCATTTTCTGCATCACATACTACACACTTTATTTTTCCATCTGTAAATCTTTTTCTATTAATGGTAATGTATTTGTCCTTGCTTTAAAAAAATCACTGATGAATATCTATT
The DNA here is from genome assembly GCA_037179515.1 of Halocaridina rubra. Taxonomy (NCBI): domain Eukaryota; kingdom Metazoa; phylum Arthropoda; class Malacostraca; order Decapoda; family Atyidae; genus Halocaridina; species Halocaridina rubra. The sequence goes on from JAXCGZ010008034.1 coordinate 34,941, forward strand.
ATCATGTATATCTTGTTCTTTGATTTCTGTTTTCCATTTTCTTAATATAATCTAATTTTCTTTATTTTGTAACTCCTCATTCCATTTTACAATGTCCCAAATTATCTTTTTTTTTTTCTTAATTTCCTTTTTTGTACAGCTTATCATTTCTCTCTGACTTATCTCCACTTCTTTCATATATCTGTGTATAGTTTTCCACCAGTCATTATTTTCCTCTTTATTCAATCTTAATATTGTCTTTAATATTTCCTTACTTCCAGTATTTATACTGTTTATGTATTGTAGTTTTGAAGTTAACAATCTTGTTTTCATAGGAGATGCTCCTAATTCCCCTCTAAGAGTAGCTGCAGCTGTAGCCTTAGTAGCGCTGAAAATTCTTCTATAAACCCTATTTTCTATTCTCTGTAGCATTTTTATCTCTGTCTCTTTTAGATTTATAATGTATGTATCATATAAAATTGATGGTAAAGCTATATTTTTCCAATAAGTTTTCCCTATTAATATTTTGTTGCAACTCTTTTTCTATTACAGTACAGTATATGTTAAATTGGCTAGCTTGCGTGGTGTTTCTATCATTATTTGCTTTTGTGTTTTAAACATATTCTTCTTATCATCTATAATTATTCCTAAATATTTCAGTTTTATCTATCTTGATTCCATCTATCTCATTAGATTTTTCTTTCAAGTTATGTATTATCAAATTGCACTTTCCTCTATTCAATTCCAATCCACATTTTCTTCCTGCTTCTATTACTAGGTTTATATTATATTTTGTATTTTCTATTCACTCTGCTAACAGTAGAGCATCGTCTGCAAAAAATACTGTGCCTAAAGTTATATCTTCATTCTTAAAACCTCTCCCTTCCTTTCTATCCTTTCAATAATAGTATATGTCATTAATTTAAATAAAGAAGCTGAACCTGTACAGCCCTGTTTTATACCTCTGGTTACTTTCATTTCTTGTTCTAATTCTCCTCCTATATCTATGTACGTTCTATCTTCTCTATGTATTTTAGCTACTGCTTCTATTATCTGTGGATGGATTTTATACTCTTTCATTACTTCTGTCATCTTTTCTCTTTTAATGGAGTCATATGTTTTACTAAAATATATTGAGATATTTATTAGTAGCTTTTTGGTTTGTAACTCTTGTATACAGTACTGTATGATGTACAGATTATCTTCTATTTTTGCTCCACTAGTAAAACCTGCCTGTGTTTCCTTATTTTCTTGGTTCTTAATTAAATGATTTTCTATGTCTTTCTATATTAACATCATAAACAATTTATATGAAACATTTGTCAATGCTATTGGTTTTAAATCTTTAGCCGTATGTTTCCTTTTCTTTTCAGTCATTTTTGTTCTTGAAAATTTCCATTTATCTATTTTTTTCTTCTTTTTCCATTTCATTCTTAATGCATTTTGTTAAAACTTCTATGCATATTTTACTTTTTGTTAAAGCTTTATACAGTTCAGCTTTTAGTCCGTCTGGTCTAGCTGCTTTTTTATCCTTTAATTTTTTTATACATTTTTAACCCTTTCTTCACTTACTACTGGTTTACTCACTGGTATTATTTCGTTTTCTATTTTAGCTGATATATCTAAATACTCCTTTAATATAGCCTGATGTATATAATCTCCTATCTGAATATTTCCTGTATAGGTTTCCATATCTTCAGTATTGTTTTGCTTCGTCTCTTCATTCCATACTGTATGTATTTGATTATCATTTTTACAATAAATTGTTTTCCAATATTCTAATAAATCATTCTTAGCTTCTATTTCATTTAGTTTTTGTCCATCCTCATTATATAATTGGATTGCTTCTCTCTTAGTCTTTTCAATATTCCTCAATTTATTTATATTTTCCCAAAGCTTATTATTCTTATCTGCCTTTATATCATTCGTTATTTTCCTTTCATACTACGTTATTTCTTCTTTAACTAATAGTTATGCCTCTCTTTTTTATTTTAAATTCCTCTTCATACTGCTTTTTTAATTCTTCATTCTTTTCATTTCTTTTTTGCCTGTTTGGATCTCTTCTCTCCTTAATCTTACTTCTTATTTCTTCGTTTATCCATGGCTGTTCATTTCTGTAGTTACTATTAATCCTTCTTTTTTAATCTTTCTTTAATATTCTCTCTGCTACTTCCTGAATTATTATATGTCAATTTTTTCTATACCATTTCTTCTCTTTTCTTATCGTTTCTTCTATTTCATGTACAAAACTTTCTATTGCTTCTTTATCTGTTCTATAGTATGCTATCTCTTCCCATTTCCATTTATCAAAATTTGTATTTACTTCTTTTTTCAGCTATGAACATAGCTTGTAATAAATTGTGGTCAGATATATCTATCTTCTCTTTATCTTCGTCTATCTCCATTTCTTTGTACCATTTATACATATGTTTGTTTATCAATATAAAGTCTACCACACTTTTCTGATTTTGTCTTTCCCATGTATATAATCCTTGACATTTATCTTCTCCATTTAGTAGTATCATTCCATATTCTGTCATCCTTTCCAGAATCATGTCACCATTTTTATTTCATTTTTGATATCCTAAAAAGTCTAGGTGTCCATTATACTCTCCTAAAACCATGTGATGCTTCTTCTGAAATTCTTTCTATTATTCTTTTACTTTCTCTTCTAATTTCTATCTCTGTCTTCTTTACTATTCCCTACTGAAAAGTAAACTTAAACAACTCGAAACTTCATATTATGCCATTTTGATCTTGTATATAAATTGTCCTTATGTCCTGAATCTAATTTTACAATTTCTATGTCTTTATATATCATCATCAGTCCTCCTCCTCTTTTGTCATTTATTTCTCTCATAGCGTCGGTTTTCTTTAATTGTTTACTTAAGTTAATTTTATCTACTTTTTGTTGGGTTTCTGTTATACAAAAGAGGCCAAAATTACAATCATTATCATCTATAAAAGTTTCTATTTCCATCACTTTGTGCTTTGTTAAACCTTGTATAATAATCAAATTTATATTAATAGTTTCATTCTTCTTTTCTATATTTTTGTTCCTATTCAAAAATTTGCTCTACACAATTTGCCCTTCTTAATGTACCAACCTTGTTCATTATTTTTTTATTTTTTCAATTATTCTCTAACCAGTTTATCATTCATTCTTTCTTTTGCAGTATATGAATATTTCTAACTTCTTCTTTTGTACTTCTTATGTTTTTGACCTTGCCAATTATGGCCCGTTTGTCTTTTTGATTTCTCATCTTGACGAGTAAAGGTCTAGGCTTAATTGCCCCTACATTCTCTCCATTTACACTAGTTGCTTTTCTTTTCCTAATCTTATTGTTTCGATTACCTGTGTGTTAGTCACTTTGACTGCAATTCCGAAAATGTATTCACATTTCTGTTTATCTATATCATTTCTTACCTGTACATCAACTCCTTCACTTTCTTCCAAACTATATATAACCAAATTGTTTTGTCTTTTTTCCTTTTCTTGCATTTCTCGATCTAATCTCCTCCCTAATATATTTGCTGACAATGTTAAATGACCTGTGTTACTTGTTGCTATGTTTTTTATTTGTGTTTCTATACTTAATATACTATCCTTCATTAAGCCAAGCTGTTTCATCCTATTATCATTTGCCTCTTTCAACTTCTTGTTTTGTGCTCTTATATTTTTAAAACTACCATAGCATTTTCTGCAAAACCATTGCATAGCTTTATTACTTTTTAATGCTTTATAATCTTCTCTAGATACTTTACCGCGTCCTAAGTGGTACCATACTTTGTACATATCACATGCTATGCCGCCTTGGTTACTCTTCACCTCCTTTCCGCAATATCCGCAGTCGGCATCCTCCTCAGCGCTGCTACTATAATCACTATTATTTTTATAACTTTCTTCATTTTTCTTCGTCTTCCCCCTTGCTCCTTTTTCTTTTTTCTTTTCATCACTCATTGTTTCCTATTTAAATCAACAAAAATAATATTTTCTATTAATATTGTTAAACAACCTGAAAGCACGTCAGCACTGTTTAATGTCGATAACATATCACATACGATATTAACCAGTCAATCCACAAACTGTAGAACTGCATTCTGTATCGAGAATAGCATAACTAATAGACACTATTATCAACACTGACATCAATTCAGGACTTTCAACAACAGCATATGACTCTGCTTCGTGTAGTTCTTCATTTGCTCTATTTAAATATACATTTCTCAAACATGCTGGAGACATATGGTACTCGGATCCACATAAATAAAATTTTCTAACTTTACCGTATTTATCAGCAGAATTTCTTTTGGCCACTTTTCTCACTTCCATTTTCTATGTTTCTTCTTACTCAAAAGCCTGCAAGGCCTCTTCCCCTCGTGACTATATTTACATCCTCTCTGTTAAACGCTGGCTCAAATTTTACTACTACTACTGCAGGAGTTTCACTTAGGCCTACATTACATGACACTGCACCCAATGACAATACTTCTCGGCTTCCAAAATATTTCTTTAAGGCATGCTACATGGACTCAAAAATTTTTTCTGGTTCACTGAAAGATACTGCTGTCAACACTATTTGTTTGTCTTTTACCTCTAGCCCAGCATTATCCAGTAGTTTGCTTGCTAAAATACACTATACGCAAAACAGCACTTTTTTTCACAAGTTCCAGAATATATATCTCCATAGTGTCTTCCTTTTCCTTTTTATATCTATCGAATTTTGTCCATGCTTCGTACGCTGCTGACATTTCATCCTTTTTATACCACTCATCCAAGTAGCCTAGCAAAACTTTCACTCTGTCGTCATTTGCTAATTTGTCAATGTCACCCTCTTAAGAAATCTTACCCCTCTCCTCGATTCCTTCTGGGAATGACTGGGCGATTGTCATAGCTTGTTTCTTGTTTTCAGTATTTGTGATAAGCTGCCATGCTTTTAATTCTTGTATCCAGCGGTTGTAACTTTTGTCTCCTCCAAACATTGTCAGTCATCTTTTCTTCATTATTTTCGTCGTAATACTCGTCGGTTTCCTTCCACCTGCCACAAGCCACGTTCTGCTACCGTTTTTTGAGCTCACGGATCAGTGTGGCAGGATAAATCAATAACAGACATACAATATATAGCTTCAATATTGTGGCCAAAGGATAACATTGTACACCGTCCGCTTCTCTACATTCTAGTCCCTATCTCAACATAAACAGACAAAAGATGCTCGAGAAGTGCAATATTGTTTATGATAATTCGAACAGAATTAACAGTTAATGAAAAAAAAAGTAGTTCAAATGCGCTTTAAACCGAAAGGTGAGTGTACAATACAGCTTAGTGCTGTCGATATTGGTTTAGCGCATTTAAGTACATAAGGGGATATATTGTCAGAACCTGTAGCTTTATGGGCATCTGACTCCATTAACGCTTTGCATACCTCTGTGGCTGAAAAGATGATGTTCTCTAATACTGACCCATGAGGTCCTGCAATCTGAGGGGGTGGGGTATTTTCTATTGTAAATATTGACTGAAACTCCTTGTTCAGTTCTATGCAGATCTCATCATCTGTCTCAGCTTTAAAACCTGTTCTTTGACCTTCAGTTTTTCTCTGATGAAGCTGTGAAAAAGTTTGGGATTTAACCTTCCCAGTGATGTCCCTTTCATAATCTCTCTTCTTTTACTTAGGTAATCATTTCTTGCTCTTTTGTATTCTCTTCCAAGCATCTGTGTTTTTTCTCCTCCTATACCTTTTCCAGCATTTGTCTCTGCTCCTTTACTTTTACTCTCATTGTTGAACCATTTCTCTCTGGCAAGAATAACTCCCATTTTGATGGAAGGTATTCAACAATTTACTGGCTTCCCATATTTTTCCTAAAATATATTGTACATTACTTATACAGATTTGTTGTTAAGTAAGGTCCTCCAGTCAGTAACTGGAAAGAGCTCAACAGTGTTTTCCTCACTGTTACTTTTCATTGCACGATTCTGGTGGAACGCATGAACTGACCAAGTTTCGTGTCCTACACTCACTGGAACTAGAAGAAGAAGAAAATATTTTTTTTCTTACAGCACCATTTTTATATTTTATCGTACCATTTCCATTTTTTACTCTTTCTCCCGTCTAGTCCCAACTATTTTATGCTGTTTTAGTAAATATAGATATTTTAAGATTTTTTTGTTTTTTGGATAAAGCTGACCTCTAAATTATCGTAAATGACTCGTTTTAAGGATAGGGTAGGTTAGTTAAAGTTGAATTAGGAATAATTTTTGATCAGATTCAATCAATACATGGTGAACCCTAGAATAAGCATAAATTTCACTTAAAAAACTAGGTGAATTCGTAATACAGTATATATATATATATATATATATATATATATATATATATATATATATATATATATATATATATATATATATATATATATATATATATATATATATATATATATATATATATATATATATATATATATATATATATATATATATATATATATATATATATATATATATATATATATATATATATATATATATATATATATATATATATATACAGTCTTTAAATTCCTTCATGGTTATGATAGAGTGGATAGGGATCGATATTTTGATATGGCTGGCTCTAGAACTAGAGATCATAGTTTGAAGCTTGGTAAGAAAACTTCTTTGCAGGATGTAAGGAAATACTTTTTGAGTGTAAGAGTAGTTGATAATTGGAATTGGCTAAGCGAGGAGGTAGTTAATGCTATCTCAATCTATAGTTTTAAGGACAGGTATGATAAGTATCACTAAGTATAAAATGGAAGCGATCAGGAGACGGAAAGATACGAGCTTTGGGCTCTTTCCCGTAAACACAATTAGGTAATCACATCACTCGAAGCTAGAAGAGTGAGGGGGGATATGGTGACAGTCTTTAAATTCCTTTATGGTTATGATAGAGTGGATAGGGATCGATATTTTGATATGGCTGGCTCTAGAACTAGAGGTCATAGTTTGAAGCTTGGTAAGAAAACTTCTTTGCAGGATGTAAGGAAATACTTTTTCAGTGTAAGAGTAGTTGATAATTGGAATTGGCTAAGCGAGGAGGTAGTTAATGCTATCTCAATCCATAGTTTTAAGGACAGGTATGATAAGTATCACTAAGTATAAAATGGAAGCGATCAGGAGACGGGAAGATACGAGCTTTGGGCTCTTTCCCGTAAACACAATTAGGTAATCACATCACTCGAAGCTAGAAGAGTGAGGGGGGATATGGTGACAGTCTTTAAATTCCTTTATGGTTATGATAGAGTGGATAGGGATCGATATTTTGATATGGCTGACTCTAGAACTAGAGGTCATAGTTTGAAGCTTGGTAAGAAAACTTCTTTGCAGGATGTAAGGAAATACTTTTTCAGTGTAAGAGTAGTTGATAATTGGAATTGGCTAAGCGAGGAGGTAGTTAATGCTATCTCAATCCATAGTTTTAAGGACAGGTATGATAAGTATCACTAAGTATAAAATGGAAGCGATCAGGAGACGGGAAGATACGAGCTTTGGGCTCTTTCCCGTAAACACAATTAGGTAATCACATACATACATACATACATACATACATACATACATACATACATACATACATACATACATATATATATATATATATATATATATATATATATATATATATATATATATATATATATATATATATATATATATATATATATATATATATATATATATATATATATATATATATATATATATATATATATATATATATATATATATATATATATATATATATATATATATATATATATTATATATATATATATATATATATATATATATATATATATATATATATATATATATATATATATATATATATATATATATATATATATATATATATATATATATATATATATATATTTCTCTCTCTCTCTCTCTCTCTCTCTCTCTCTCTCTCTCTCTCTCTCTCTCTCTCTCTCTCTCTCTCTCTCTCTCTCTCTCTCTCTCTCTCTCTCTCTCTCTCTCTCTCTCTCTCTCTCTCTCTCTCTCTCGGCCTGTATGCTGGGTGGGCATGCTGTGGACGCTGAGCCCTCCCTCCAATGCCTACGTAACATCATCTACTCAGCTGAGTTTGCCATGACGGTCCAGCGCAGGGACACGGAGAGGGCCAACAGTGTGTCCATACAGCACCATGATCACTTTCTTCACAGTCGCTACAAGTATCGGAGACGCGGGTTAATGGTGCGGAAAAACAATGTAGTTAGTGCTCGGCTCAGAATGGGGTATCGGCCTTTATGGCAGGTCTCCCAGACTCTAGATATGCCACAGTACACCTCCTGTAAATTATGCGACCGTCCTAATGCTAACACTCTTGACCACTATTGTCTTCAGTGCCCCACAGTGAGAGATGTTTTACCACGAGGTCAGAACTTAATACAGATCTGCTCATTTTTACTTAATGATGACAACCTTGATGTTATTCTTGCTCGTTATCCTCACTTTGGTGGCCATTAATTATATTGAATTATACATATATTTTCTGTATGTTGCTGTATAATTCTGTTTGTGCATTCTGCGTTTCTCTGAGCTTTACTTTTGCATATAATGTACTCTGTGCTGCCATACTGTGAGTTGTGTGTTAGTATGCAGCAATGTTTTATCAATATGTACACCTCCCTGTAAACCAAGTTCAATTCTTGGTTTTGTATCCATTTGAAGCATTATTTGTATGAACTCATTTATTGCCTTGGTGCAATAAATTGATAAAATAAATAAATAATCTCTCTCTCTCTCTCTCTCTCACTCATATAGGGGAATGGTCTTAAGTTTTGGTGAAATTGTATGATTACAGTTTTAGAATTTTAGGGCAGTTTTTGTTTGGAAAAAGATATTTTTCACACACCACAGTTAAGGAAAAATAGCTTTGATATTCAGTGATCCCTCGCTATATTGCGATTCACCTTTCGTGAATTCAGTGCATCGTGGTCTTTTGGCGACCTTTTTTTTTTTTCTGGGTATATGCAAGAATATTAGAATATTAAAATTTTCATTATTTTATTGAAAATCTTTTTTTTTCCATTATTTTATTGATAGAAAAAAGTATTTCCCAGCCTAAGAATAATAAAACAGTAAAAAATAGTAAAAAAAATAAATTAAACACGTAACTCTGCACCATAGAAAATACGATACTGGTATTGGCGCTTCAGAAAACGCAAAGGGTCGCACCTACGTGAGATAGTACTTTACATATTAAAATTTCCAGTATTTTCATTATTTTATTGATTATAAAAAAGTATTTCCTAGCCTAAGAATGATAAAACAGTAAAAAATAGTAAAAACATAAATTTAAAGATGTAACTCACAGTATTGTACCATGTAAACTACAATACCAGTATCGGCGTTTAGGAAAACGAAAAGGGTAGCACCTACGTGAAATACTACATATTAAAATTTCCAGTATTTTCATTTTATTATTGTTAAAAAAAGTAGTTCCTTGCCTAAGAATAATAAAACAGTAAGAAATAGTAAATAACATAAATTTAAACATGTAACTCACAGTATTGCACCATGTAAAAGGGTCGCACCTACGTGAGATAGTACATGGGATGCTATTGGCTGATTGGGGGGAGATGATGAATCACAGAAATGTTTTTCTGTATGTTCTGTATCATGGGGTCTGATTGGCTTTTTGATTGAAGCTTGGTTCTCCCAGCATCTTCCGTTGTCTCGCCCCACCCATTCAGTCTACTCACGTGTGCGCCGTTCGCGTTGTGCTTGTGATTTTGTGAAACTTTTAAGGCTTGCGGTAGTAAGTCTTAAGCGGCAAAGGAAGATGTTGACTATAACAGAAACGGTAAAACTGTTAGATATGCTGAAGGAAGGAAGAAGGTTCTCGGATGTTGGCTGCCATTGGCTGTGGAGTATGTACACGTCTTCATCACCTCATTCTCGGAAAGCTTACCTATCACATTCATATAAATTTACGCTTGCACTCTGTTGTTAATAAAGTAAAGGGTGGTTTGTTAACAGTGCAGGGAGGGTTTATACAGTAATGGTAAAAATAAATTAAAACAAGTGAGCACTGTACTGTATATTGTATTCTTGTACAGTATATGCAGTATATAGTAGGGCTGACTGATGTATACTGCACCAGTAAAGAACTGCAACAAACGGTAACAGGATGTTATCCAACCTACCAAAGAGCATAAGTAAGTATTGGGCTGCGGTAGCTGTGAGGTAGTGCACTCATGCCATAAAGTGACTAATGCAGGTTTGATCCCACTGCAGGGATTTAGGAGTGGCATCATGTTGTAATCCTCAGGTTTTAAATTGTGTGTCCACCTCCATTCGAATTGGAAGTAGGCTAATTGTGACACTTAAAACGGTGCTATAGGTTAGGTTAGGTTTCATCGTAAGTTATATGTATTATAACATGTTCGGTTAAAATGTATTATTTGAATACATTAATGTTCCAATTATATACATGGAACCCATTCAACCTAACCCACTTTGAGATAATGATTTATTTGTTTTTACTAACCTTTTCCTCTTTTGGGCATTGTTTTAACTTTTGGCAAAGCTGCACATTTGCAATGCGGTTACAGTAACAATTAGTTTTTTCCAGTAACAGATTTTAGTTAATTTTCATAGGGACCTCATTTTTACTCCCAGTTCAAATTTCAAGTCATTCAGAGTTCAAAACAGATTTTCATACCATTATGATTTCTGGGAAAATGTTTATTTTCATACCCCCAGTTTGGAAAAAGATATATGAAACTTATTATAATATTAGATTAAATTAGTTCGTCCACTCATAAGGTTCAAGCTGATAAATGATATTATTGTGTTTGTTTCATTTCAATATTTTTTCAATGTTTTGCAGTTTCATTTCACTCATTTGTGGTGTGAAGGTAAACATTTACAGATTTCTGAATTGATGCAGAGGAATTTGAGCTTTATTTCCATCAGAAATGTGCATGAAGGTATTTCCCATTAACCATGCTCCCCCTTTTAACTGATTTACGGTAGCCAGGGGGACATGAAGATTATATTCTTATCTCCCTCTCCAATTGAAACATAGATTAGACGATGGTAAACTGAAAACTCAATTCCTCACTTGAACAGAAGTTGCCAATACTTTATAAATTGCATCACTTTTATATGATTTGGCTTGGAAGTTGATGCACTCCTGTATTCTTTGAGCTTCATATAGTTTCTTCTAATGTGCATTGGCCCTACAGATGTTGGTGTGCTATATTTCTTTCTGTTACTGAACAGTAGGGATGCTGTTGCATTGGGAAGTTTTTTAAGTGCATCATTGTTTTAGTATACTTTAGCCAACGTTATCCTGGAGATCTCCAAGGTATGCATTACTTCTTTATTTCCTTTTGTATACAGTGGGTTCTCAACATAAGTCATAGTTCTGTTCCTGAAATGTGATGTAACCCAATTTTCAGCGTAACTCAGAACACAATTGAAGAAGAACCCAGGTCACCCATATTGCTAACGCAATAGTAAAGTTCATAATCTCAGACATAAAAATGGTACAGTATTGCTTACCTTTACTCCTGTGTCTGGCTTGCACACTGGAAGGGATGTTGCAAGGGAGGGAGAGACAGGCTTATTGGGAGAAAGAAGCTGGGGAGGTAGGTGCTGGAGAGACTGGGGCAGGTGAGTCTGGAGAAGCAGGAGACCCTGCAGCAGGTGCTGAAGATACTGGGGCAGATGGGTCTGGAGAGGCAGCTGAGGTAGAAAGTACAGGATCTGTTGCTGAAGGCTCTACCTTCACGAAGAAACGTTCAAGGCTAGTCTGAAACCATAATTTCTTTTTCTCCTCCCAAATTTCCCTGTAACCTCTCAGGTGACCTTAATGTACCTGGCAGTGTTGGGGTTCTCAGCCTCAAACTTTGTCAACCCTTCCTCTATCAAAGCAAAACCTTCTTCCATGCCCTTGCTTGTAAATCTCTTGGGCTCTGGGCTTGTCATTTCTTCCTCTTCTTTAAGCGACTGCTTCTTCAGTTGAATTTGGTCCTCAGCAGATAACTCCTCTCCATGAAATACCAGCAACTGTTTTACATCATCAGCCCCACCTCCAAATTAAGCTCCTTACTCAGTGCAACAATGTTCCTTGGTGACAGCCTCAAATGTCTCCTAAAAGCCATGGAAGTCATTCACAAACTGTGGACACAGTTTCTTCCTTATACCATTCAAGTTCGTCTGCTTAAATTCCTTCAGGAATCAGCAATATTCTTGACAACTTGAAAAATATTGTAAGACTTCCAAAACTCATTGAGAGTCAAATTCTTGTTCTTTTCAGTTGCCCTGAGAGCCATAGCAATTATCCTTCGAAAGTAGTAGGGCTTGAAAGAGGCAATTACACCTGATCCACTGTATGGAAGGTAAATCACTTTGACATTGGGATGAAAGTCAACCAGATGGGCAAGGTGACCAGGGACACTGTTCAGCATTAGCAAAAGCACATTACCTCTCCACATCTGGCACAAAATGATTGCTGAACCAATCATCGAAAATCTGAAGGGTTACCCAATCCTTTTGTTGGACTTCCAGATGACAGGCAGTTGACCCTTTCAAATACCCTTGAGTGCCCTTGGAATTTCTGCCAAGTAAACCGACAAAGTTTTCAGTTTGAAGTCTCCTGCAGCATTAGCCCCCAAAAGCAAAGTCAGTCTCACCTTACTGACTTTATTGCCTGGTGCTGTCCTTTCCTCCTTGGTTATGTACATATGATTAGGCATATGCTCTCAGAACAAGCCTGACTTATCCAAGTTAACACTTGTTCAGCACAGCAACCCCCCTCCCTAACTATCTCAGCCAACACACTAGGAAAATCACTTGCTGCTTTCTTATCACCACTAACAGCTTCACTTTGCACCTTAAGGTTACGAAAAGTAGCACAAGTCTTAAACCACGTAAACCAACCCCTGTCGGCCACACACTCTTCTCTTTCACTCCCTTCCCCCTCCTCCCTTTTCACAGCAGTAACTTAGCTTTCTCCTGTATCAACAAGAGGCTCACTGGTTTATGCCGTTGATGCAGGTCGTGCAGGCAAAGCACTAATAATCATCCCATTTCGATCATTAGGCCACTATGCTGCTTAGTAATCACGATGGACTTTATAGGAGCAGCACCAATCACATGTTCAAGGATGCGATCTTTATCCTTAGTAATCGTCTCCACGGTCGAACAACTTAACCCCAGTGAACAGCCAATGTTCATGGTAATTTTTCCTTTTTCCGAGCATTTTACTGTTTCTATTTTAACTTCCATGGTGATGGCTTTCCATTTCTTCAAAGCACTGCCATCAGAAGAATCGCCTATATGCTTGGAAGGCATAGTACAGGGCAGTAAGCATCACAAACACGAGTGAAACAAACTAAAGAGCCAATGAGCACAAGAACAATATGGCATACGATTGGGAACTGGGCAAAACTTCTTCAGCAGTTTAATGCCATGTGACAAATTATTCTTTTGCCATGCTCAACAAACTGTTCCACATGAAGATCATTTTTACGACTGTGTACAGTATTTGGTAATTTTATAAATAAATTCAAACTAGGTACTTCACATAAATAAATAAATTAATAAAACTATGAACTTGATGTAAACGTATACAAAAATGCCGTGTGACGACATACTGTATTCGTCCGCCATGCTCAGCAAACTGTTCCGCATGAGGATTGTATTTATGACTATGTATATGGTAATTTTGTAAGTAAATTCAAACTAGGTCCTTACCATAACCAAGTACATAAACAGATAAATAAATAATGCCATTAACTTGATATATTTGTACACAGCAATGCTGCGTGACGACATATTCGTCCACCAAGCTCATGAACTGTTCAGCGCACGATGTTCGTATTTATGACCCAAACCACGTAGATCCAAAGGATAATTTATTATTATTTTATGGGAGCTGCGTTATAACGACGAAACATAGTAAGTCGAGGACATAATAAACCGAGGACCCCTTGTATTTATTTGGGACTTATTTCCACTATTGCCTTCCATTATATCAGCGTTTTTTAACCTGGGGTGCTACCACCCCATAAGGTGGTGCTGAAATCAGTTTTAGTGGGTCCTGGGATATGCTGCATATGTGGCGGTAAAATGTCAGTGTTCCTAACATGAGGTGACTAATATTGAAGGGATCCATTTTTGACAAATAAATTTTATATATATTTTTTATTTCATAAACTTCAGCCTGATTTTCAGCTGTGTTAACACATTTTAGCATGGTGATGAAAAGCACTAAATTTGTACGAATATGCCACGCTTTCAATGGTAGTCTGCATCACAAAGCTTTGTGGTACACATTCGGTACGTGAGCTGATGTCAGACTTGATATGGTGAGACTGTTGCTCCCAGGAGTATTTGCGTAATAGCAGTGTAGCAGTACATTACAGACCTGTATCTTTGAGTTGCACGTTTATTTCAAGCTCCAGTAATATTGGCAAACTATTGGAAGGTATATCCTTTTTTATTCGAACTTAACTCACTCACATAACATCTTTCTTGCTCTTCAATGTGTCGCATCAGTTTTTTAAAAGTGAATAAATTGATGACGCTTGGAAAGTGCTTGAGCCTACCCTGATTTAGACTTTCAGCTGTTTTTATTAAAGGTATCAAAGGCTGGCCATAGGTTGCACACATATAATTTCCTACATCCCCGAAGGTGTAGTAAGAATATGTGTTCGTCTAAGTCTGTTTCTCTTTTAACATCTCTCATAAGTATTTGCTTCATTTGTTTGAATCTATTTTTCATTTTTTTTATGTGAATGTTACCTAAGGTCAAAATACTAATCAATCGAATTTTGAAGATCAAATTTATCATTTTGATTGGTGCTCTTTAGCTACCAGCCTCTTTGCTTTGTGCACAGGTTTGAGTGATTCTGCAATGCCAAAGACACACAAATGTAGTGATGAATATGTCATGTATGGCTTCACTGGACTCTTAGACAGTCATGGAGGACCAGACTGGGCACAATGCATGACCTACCATTTTATTATTTGCAACTAATTTGAAGCCTGCTAGACTGAGAACACCAAGTGAAGCATCCATCTTCAGAATATAAACAGACTCTTGAGACTTTGCAGGCTAAGAGATCTAGATATGACCAGAAAGGTACACCACCCTGACTTGAATTCAAATCAGTGCAGAAACTATTTCTACAATGCATCAGGGAGAAGGCTTTGCATTCGGCTCAGGAAATCCTTATTAGCCCATGCACCATTCAGATGGAAAAACTGATTCTTGGAACAGAGGCACCCAAGAAGATGAAGGATGTGTCTCTGTCCAATGATGTTATTGCAAGGAGAGTTGCTGCTATGAGCTGCGACATCTTGGACCAGATTGTTTGGGAGATTAAGGACAGTCCCATCTGCATTAGGCTGCAGTTGGATGAATTGACTGATGTTTCCAACATGAGTCAGCTTATTTTGTATGCTTGGTACATCAAGGATGGTGAAATGAAAGATGAATTACTCTTCTGTGAAGCTTTGGAAACGATGAGGAAAGCAGCAGATATATTCCGCTCTGGGACAAGTTCTTTGAGAAGCATCAGTTCAAGTGGAAGAAGGTAGGGTTGGTCTGCTTTGCTGCTCGCTTAAAGGAGAGGGTATCAAATATCACTGTGAAACACTGTGTTCTCTATTGCCATTCTTTGGCAGCAAAGACATTGCTACCTCATCTCAAAGGAGGTCTGACTATCTGTGTTCGAGTTGCAATTTTCTTCTGGGGTCATCCTTTTAAACTACAGAGTGTTCAAGTTACTTTGTGAGGAGAAGGGAAGTGAACATCAAGTTTTTCTCTTCCACACAGAAGTGTGGTGGCTCTCCCGTGGATAAGTCTTGACCCGTATTGCAGAACTCAATGATGAGATTGCAGTACTGTATTTCTCTGTGAGTATCAGAGTAACATCATTGAAAAATTCGAGGATGAATCATTCATCCTTTCTCTCTCCTATCTAGCAGATATTTTCAGCCATTTGAATGACCTCACCTTGTTCATTAAGGCATGTTTGCTAGTAATTTTCCGTGTATAGAGAAGGTAGAAGCCTTCAAGAAGAAGCTCTCACTCTGGAAGCATCGAATCCAGGGAGGGAGTGTGGGAAGCTTTCCTATCCTTGAAGAGAAATTGGGGGATAAGACATTCATCTCCATTCATATGTAAAATATTGTTGCTCATTTCTTGCACCTTGAGACCACCATTGCAAAGTACTTTCCCAAGCATCATGCATTTCCAGAATGGATTCAGTAGCCCTCTCTGGCAGACATGAGTGATGCTGACTACCTGAAGGAGGAACTTAATGATCTACAGGTGGACCAGGGTTGCCAAACAAAATTCCGTACAATACTACTGTCTGGTTTTTGGTGTGATCAGTTGGTATCGTACCCTGGACTTGCGAGGGCAGCACTGGAGATGATCACTCCATTTCCAGCATCCTACTTGTGTAAGAAGGGATTTTCCAACGTGCTTCTGATCAAAACAACTGTCCAGAACTCCCTTCAAGGTGGACTGCTCCACGATGAGAGGGTGGCTTTGGCCAACACGAAACCTCGATTTGAGAAACTAGTCACACATAAGCAACATCAGAAATCGCATTGATGAATGCATGTTTGAATTCCCTGTTGTGTATGTTTGATTGAGTTTGTCTGTGTTGCTTACTTGTTTTCGGTTTTTCTTATTGCTTTTGCCAATAGTATTGGCTTCCTTAATGTTTTTGTCTTGGAGAATGAACAAAATAAATGATCAAGCAGTACTACACTTCACTTTACTTTATCCTTGTAGTAACCAGATGTTAAGCAGAATTAGGATGTTCTGGACTGTCTAGACCTGACTACAGTAGGTGTTGAGGTCGGAAAAGGTTAAGTAACGTTGCCATATATGTTAATGCACTGAGTTAGCATGACCATGGTCTTTGTGGAAGCTACTTTTCTACCGAGTGTGGGGTTAGATTCTGAATCAGATAATGAAAAGCGCTTGGATTTTATCTGTTATAAATTATAGAGATTTTTCAGCGTATGGATATGTTTTTTATCATTAAAACTCTTAATTAACATGGGGAACAAAAGGTTGGATAGTGAACTAATTAGTGAAAAGCATTTGGATTTTGTGTAATTTTAATAATTGAAGCATTTCAACATATATAAGTGTTTTGTATCATAAAAAATTATTCAACAACATGGGGATAAAAAGTATTTATTACTCTAGCAAAATATTTCCGTACATATATCTCTTATGGCAAAATATTTCCAAACTTGGTACAAGGCTGCATCATTGACTGTGTGTGTAAACTCCAACAGAAAAGAGTAAGTGAGGTATTTTTAATTTTATTTATCAATGGTCTGTTTATTATTTTTTGATACTGATGTTTTCTTTGTGCAGGTTTAGAAGCCTGGAACGTATCATCTTCATTTGGGTATGGGAAAGTCATTGCTACAGCGTAGAGTAATAAGAGTGGGCTTACCATTTCTTGTGCTGATTGTTGGTGGGTCATTTGGACTGAAAGAATTTGCTCAGTTAAGGTAAATAGAAGTTTTCTTACATATTCTCTATGCTGTTGCAACTTTTTATTGTGAATTCTGTTCTCTTCAAGCATTATTGTCTTGTATTATGTATATTCTGGAGATATTATTCATTAATATGTTTAACTGTCTAATATACAACTAAAGCATGATATTCATTACACATCCCTAATCTTAAATATTTTACAGATAATAATAATATAAAGTATTTGAATCCCCTATTTTACATGGGTAATTTAGAGCAGGAATATATATTATATATATATATATATATATATATATATATATATATATATATATATATATATATATATATATATATATATATATATATATATATATATACACACAGTAATCCCTCGCTATTTCGCGGTTCACGTATTGCGGATTCACTGTATAGCTGATTTTTTGGCCAAAAGAATTGTTTATTTTTTATTTTTTATTTTTTTTTTAAGATTATTGTGACACCAGGATGGGCCAAAAAATGATAAAATAAAATAGCCTTTATCAGGCTGTAAAGAGAAACAGAGATGGAGAGTGTAATTACCTGTTAGATATGAAGGGATTATAAAAGATTTGTAATGAATATCCAGCTCTCTGCTGGGTTTTAATATACCTCTGCATTACTTTCATGATGTCTATTCCAATAATTCTCCTTAGATCTTATTATTAGTATTATTGTTATTATTATTTATTATTATTGGCAACAATAATTTTCCTTTGATGGTTATTATTATTATTATTATTATTATTATTATTATTATTATTATTATTATTATTATTAAGGGCTCATCATTGTTTGTAGATCTGTTGGTTTATTTACTTTCATAACTGTGTACAGTGCCCCTCCCTGGTTGGCTGGGACAAAGAGAGTGTGGGGGGTTGGGTAGACTAGAATGTTGGAGAGAGAGAGAGAGAGATCTTTAATTAACTCTTGTTCATTCACCCAAAACTACATTATTTATTGTAAAAATAATGGTTTAATTATAAAGTCGAAATAATAATGATATTAATAAGAATAATATTAATGATAATAATAACAATAATAATAATAATAATAATAATAATAATAATAATAATAATAATAATAATAATGGTAATAATAAGATCTAAGGAGAATTTTTGGAAGTGACATCATGAAAGTAATGCAGAGGTATATTAAAACCCAGCAGAGAGCTGGATATTCATTACACATCTTTTATAATCCCTTCTCATCAGACAGGTCATTACACTCTCCATCTCTGTTTCTCTTTACAGCCTGATAAAGGCTGTTTTATTTTATAATTTTTGGGCCGTCCTGGTGTCATAATCATCTTTATAAAAAAAAAAAAAAAAAAAAAAAAATTATATATATATATATATATATATATATATATATATATATATATATATATATATATATATATATATATATATATATATATATATATATATTTTTTAAGGTGTTCCTACTTTGCGGAAATTCACCTATTGCGGCTGGTCCCGGAACCGAACCCCCGCGATAAACGAGGGATTACTGTATATATATATATATATATATATGCAGTGATCCCTCATTTATCGCGAGGGTTAGGTTCCGGGACCCGTCGCAATAGGTGAATTTTCGCGAAGTAGGAACACCATACAAATTTTATTTATTTATTTTATTTTTTTTTAAAGATTATTGTGACACCAGGATGGACCAAAAAATGATAAAATAAAACTGCCTTTATCAGGCTGTAAAGAGAAACAGATGGAGAGTGTAATGACCTGTCAGATGTGAAGGGATTATAAAAGATGTGTAATGAATATCCAGCTCTCTGCTGGGTTTTAATAAACTGTACCTCTGCATTACTCTCATGATGTCTATTCCAAAATTCTCTTTAGATCTTATTATTATTATTATTATTATTATTATTATTATTATTATTATTATTTTTATTATTTTTATTATTATTATTATTATTATTATTATTTTTAACAATAATTTTCCTTTGATGATGATGGTGGAGATTATTATTATTATTATTATTATTATTATTATTATTATTATTATTATTATTACGAATTTGTAAATAAACCATTATTTTTACAATAAATAATGTAATTTTGGTTGAATGAACAAGAGTTAATTAAAGATGTCTCTCTCTCTCTCTCTCTAACATTCTATTCTACCCAACGCTCTACACTTTCTTTGTCCCAGCCAACTAGGGAGGGGCACTGTACACAGTTATTAAAGTAAATAAACCAACAGATGTACAAACAATGATGAACCCTTAATAATAATAATAATAATAATAATAATAATAATAATAATAATGATGATGATAATAATCTCCACAATCATCATCAAAGGAAAATTATTGTTGCCAATAATAATAATAATAATAATAATAATAATAATAATAATAATAATAATAATAATAATAATATCTAAGGAGAATTATTGGAATAGACATCATGAAAGTAATGCAGAGGTAATTAAAACCCAGCAGAGAGCTGGAGATTCATTACACATCTTTTATAATCCCTTCATATCTGACAGGTCATTACACTCTCCATCTCTGTTTCTCTTTACAGCCTGATAAAGGCTGTTTTATATTATCATTTTTGGCCCATCCTGGTGTCACAATAATCTTTAAAAAAAAAAAAAAAAAAAAAAATATATATATATTTTTGGCCAAAAAAAAATCGCAGTACAGTGAATTCGCGAGAGGTGAATCACGATAGAGTGAGGGATTACTGTATACAGTGTTGCCTCACTTATCGCGGTAGTTCGGTTCCGGGACCTGCCGCGAATCAGGAAATCCGCGAAGTAGGATCCGCCTATATGTACATAGATATTTTAATATATTTTTACGTTTACACTGTATAAACCCTCCCTGCACTGTTAGAAAAACACCCTTTACATTATAAATAACAGCAAGCAACGTAAATTTTTATGAAAGTGATAGATAAAATTACAGTGAATGAGGTGATAATGACGTGACATACATATCATTTACAATTATTTTTTTCGTTTACGTACTGTATAAACCCTCCCTGCACTGTTAAAAAAAACACCCTTAACATTATAGATAACAGCAAGCAACGTAAATTTTTATGAAAGTGATAGGAAAACTTACCGTGAATGTGATGATGACGTGACATACATACTCATTTATAATTATTTTTTCGTTTACGTACTGTATAAACCCTCCCTGCACTGTTGAAAAAACACCCTTTACATTATAAATAACAGCAAGCAACGTAAATTTTTATGAAAGTGATAGATAAAATTACGGTGAATGAGGTGATAATGACGTGACATACATACTCATTTACAATTATTTTTTCGTTTACGTACTGTATAAACCCTCCCTGCACTGTTAAAAAACACTCTTTACATTATAAATAACAGCAAGCAACGTAAAGTTTTATGAAAGTGATAGATAAAATTATGGTGAATGAGGTGATAATGACGTGACATACATACTCATTTACAATTATTTTTTCGTTTACGTACTGTATAAACCCTCCCTGCACTGTTAAAGAAACACCCTTTACATTATAAATAACAGCAAGCAACGTAAATTTTTATGAAAGTGATAGATAAAATTACGGTGACTGAGGTGATAATGACGTGACATACATACTCATTTACAATTATTTTTTCGTTTATGTACTGTATAAACCCTCCCTGCACTGTTAAAAAAACACCCTTTACATTATAAATAACAGCAAGCAACGTAAATTTTTATGAAAGTGATAGATAAAATTACGTTGAATGAGGTGATAATGACGTGACATACATACTCATTTACAATTATTTTTTCGTTTATGTACTGTATAAACCCTCCCTGCACTGTTAAAAAAACACCCTTTACATTATAAATAACAGCAAGCAACGTAAATTTTTATGAAAGTGATAGATAAAATTACCATGAATGAGGTGATGATGACGTGACACACATACTCATTATCATTTATTTTTAGTTACGAACTGTATAAACCCACCCTGCACTGTTAAAAAAACACGCTTTACATTATAAATAACAGCACGCAACGTAAATTAAAAAAAAAATGAAAATACTGAAAATGTTTTTTTCAATATTAATATTTTTGCGTATACCCAAAAAATAAAATAATAATTTATTAAAAAAAAAAACGCGATAGAGTGAGAACGCGAACCAAGAAGCGCGAATAACCGGGGTAACACTATATATATATATATATATATATATATATATATATATATATATATATATATATATATATATATATATATATATATATATATATATATATATATATATATATATGGTAGGAAAATGTCCATTAAAGAAAATAAAAAAAAAATATTTGAAGTACTTATTAATTTCGTGACCATATCTGGTCAAGTACAATCATTGTACTCTGAGAAGGTGACCAGTTAAGGTCACGAAATTAATAAGTACTTCAAATATTTTTTCGTTGTCTTCTTTAAAGGGCATTTTCCTGTATGGTAACAGTTCAGTGTTATTAAAATATATATATATCTATATTTTTTTCTCTCTCTCTCTCTCCTCTCTCTCCTCTCTCTCTCTCTCTCTCTCTCCTCTCCTCTCTCTCTCTCTCTCTCTCTCTCTCTCTCTCTCTCCTCTCTCTCTCTCTCTCTCTCTCTCTCTCTCTCTCTCTCTCTCTCTCTCTCTCTCTCTCTCTCTCTCTCTCTCTCTCTCTCTCTCTCTCTCTCTCTCTCTCTCTCTCTCTCTCTCTCTCTCTCTCTCTCTCTCTCTCTCTCTCTCTCTCTCTCTCTCTCTCTCTCTCTCTCTCTGTGTGTGTGTGTGTGTGTGCGCGCTTAATTATCAAAAATAACTTGTATGTTTATTATATAATATATTGCAAGTTTATTTTTATTGCAGCAACATTGTAGTTCTCCAATTAACATGATTATTATAGATAGATAATTCGTTCCTTATAAATCCATCAGAATGCAAGCCAAAGTTTTGGGGCAGACCAAACAAAATCTTTAAGTATCGTGTGGCTACCTGATTCGTAGTTCAAGTATTAGGCTTAGTGAATACATTGTAAGATCAGACGGAACTGTAGAGGAGAAGTAATTATTGAAGTCCTGCTTTTATCATGGTCCTAATGGTAGCATGCAGCACTTGTAAAAGAGAATAAAATATAGGTTTTATAAATAAATTGATGGTTTGAGTTAAAACTTATTAATCATTCTTGTAAACTCTGAACAGACGAGTTTCACAACTTTGTTCACACATACTACAGTCCATAAATATTAAAGAATGCAGTGTTTTATTGTATTGAGATATGACACTGAATAAGGAAATTTATTTATGTTGAATAGTAAAATTTTGATACTTATTACTTACTGTTTACTTGATCTTCTTCTCTGTATATCGAATAAATATATCTGATGTACAGTATGTAAAATCAAAGTATCGTCATCTCCCTCTCAGTGATAGATTGTTTAGGGTGTGAGGTCTCTGGCTATGAGCTTTGATATATAGAATTTAATGATGTTCTTGGATAGAGATTCTTAGATAAATATTGTTTAGGTATAATTACTTTCCTAATTAGAATAAAAATGTTCACCCCAAGAGTAATGGTAAGTTGGGGACAATAATTTCTTTCTTTCTTTCTTCACCTCTTAAATAAGATTTGCCACCACATGGTATCTAAGTTGTAAAGGAAACATTTCGTTGAATTCCTGTAAAGGTGGGTGTCTTAAGTGAAAGGAAGATGTAGAGAAAGCAAGATAAAAAAATGCAAGAAGTAGTTACTTATTGTATGACATTGACCAAGATTCAATAAGCATACCATAGAAATTTGATGCCATGGATAAACAAAATTTGTTGATGTTTCTTTATTAAGCAATAATATTCCATTGAGATTGGTTTGTTTCTTGTAGAAATATTTCTTGTTTGAATTGACTTTTGCAGATACGACTTTCGTAACAAAAGGAGTGTTACCAAAGATGAAGCTGATAAAATAGGTGTCGAAATGAAGACTGCTAAAGAAGTCACTCTGGAATCAGAATATGAGAAAGTAAAATCAGTAAGGAAGCACATTTTAAGTTTTTTGTTTTTTGTTTTGTTTTTCATGAAATCTGTTGCATAAATGTCAATTTGTTGTTGGCCTCTGTGCAACCTTCATATTTTCATAAGCATGTTCTTACCACTGCAGGGATTTCTTTCAAGTTTTGCATGTAAAGGCTGTCCGGTGGGGACGTAATAAATTTGTGCATATGTTCATGCTATTTGATTTATTATCCCCCGTTCTACAATTTTTTTACAGTCATGAAACAGTAATATATTGCTTGCATTATTTCTGCCATTTGTCACCTAACGTATGTGGCTCCAATGAAGTGATATTTCACTCAAGCTAAGTACAGAGTTTGAATGGCACTGTGTAGTTTTTATATTATACTGTCCATTGCTGCTTGTCTACCTAAGAATATCCTACTTTTAGTATGGGTTTCTGAAAATAGTTTCTTTATTTCTTGCTGGTAGTACTATTGAGATCATAAGGGTATGCAGCAATAATGAACATTAACAGTCTAATAGATGTTATCCAGACTTGATTTCTCAGTTTATATTTATATTTAGTTATAATATTTCAATACATATTATTTGTGATTATTGAGATATAGATCAATGTCCCTCTTACTAATTTGCTGTTTACTTTTCCTAGTATGATACTTCAGCAATGTCATCTTAGTTTTCTCATTCAGGAGAAGATATTATTTTCATATTTCATACCTTAGTGGAGTTTTAAATATTTGCCATGTATTTCTTTCAGATTGACACAACCAGCTGGGAAAACATTCGAGGCCCGCGCCCATGGGAAGAAGGCAATAAATTGTACGAGCAAGCTGTGGAACGTGCTCAGAGTCTTAAATAAGATGTCCAGGTTTTAGGTGTCGATGAATCTGCTTTGAGAGTATGGATTGAATAAGTATTCTGTGAATATTAAAGCATTTTCCGTATTTGTGAATATCTTTAGGATAATCTTTTAGATAATTAAATGTACATATGTATTTTGTATAATGCTAACAGAATGACATGTTGATTATACATAAATGACTTTCATTTATAAAGCCTTTGTAATTTTTATGTTTTCAGGTAATTTTTTTAGCAAAAGGATTGGTGCGTTATTTATTGTGAAAGTGATTACAGTATTATTTTCCATCAGTAGCTTTCTCATGTACTTTAAGGAGTGGAGAACTAGTGAAGATAATTTTTATTTCCAAGTATTGAAAACTGTTCCATATGTAACTTTGAAAATTTAATGATAAAATAATTCAACTGTGAAAGGACAACTTAATCTATTAAAAATGCGGAAAGCTGCTGCATTACCACCTTACATACCATTGTTGGTGTCAGAAATATCTTCAGTTGAATCTTTATCTACGTGGAATAACAAATGTGTTAGAGTGTTGGGCCGCTTACATCGTTACGCTATAGAAAACGCATCAGCGGAATTGGTATCTGTGGATGAACCAGGAAATTTTACCATCAGGGTAAGTTATGTAGCTAATAAACTTTTCTATATTCATATCACAGTCAGCATTACCATATACAGATACTCCCCAGCTTACAAACGAGTTAGGTTCCAGAAATTTTATCATAAGTAGAATTGTTCATAACTTGTATTTAGGTAAAAGAAAATACTCTCAAGTACATACTTATGCTGTACTGAATAATACCTAAGTTAAAGACACTTAACTACTACAAAACCTAAAGTATACAGTATTAATGATTTCTAATATAATCGTAAGTTGATATTTTGTATGTACAGTACTGTATATATGTTGTTTAAGCATTAGAGAAGACTGCATTTATTGCTTAAGGTTTCAGGACCCTTTGTTTCAAATATCCCTGTTGAAGAGAGTAATAGAGAAATTCTTCTCCCAAAGAGTTAATAGCTCTTTTCCAATAATGTGGTCAACATTGAAGTACCTTTTGCGTTGAAATACAAGCTGAAAAAACTTTTCCAGAAAAGTGTCTTCAGCAAAGATTGATTTATAATTGGTGTGCCACACTGATGCTTTATCAGCATATGGAATATTCAGAGCTTTCTTCACTACCATTTAAATTATCAAACCATAGAAAAGCACCTAGGCATAGCAAGTACTGAACAATCTTTTCTGAAGATACTTTTCTGGAAAAAGATGTTTGAATCTCTCTGGAAGTGGAACTTCCTTGTCTTCGTCTTTAGAAGAAGAATGTCGTTATCATTCTCTTAAATGGGGATATCTGGAATAATGGGTCCTGGAACCTTGTACAGTATAATAATTACAGTCCTCTTTGATGCCTCTTAACTACTTCATAAAACAATATATGGAATATTAATAAATTTTGATACAGAAATAGTGTAATAATATAGTACATTACAGTAATGATTACATAATACATTAGTATATAATGAGTAGGTTTTTGTTCTTATCTGTGAATGTTTGTAATTCGATTGTTCATTAGTAAGGGAGCTCCTTTATTTTCCTGATTTAGGGTTTCTTTATTTGGTTATCAGTTTTTCTGATATAGTTTGCTGACTTTTCATTCTTCAGTCACATATATTAAACAGAGTTCCACATAAATGTGAAATTGTAATAGAATCAAGACTGCTGTAATAGATGTCAGATAGCACTATTTCTTTCATTATTTCTCAGTTTTTCAATAGACATTATAAGAAAGTTGTAAAGGTGGACATGCTGTTTTCAAGACTTCTTATAATCCAAATTAAAACAAAATATTAGTGAATTTTTTTAATATTTGTGTATATATGAAAGTTATCAAAACATTCTTTTAGACTACAATTAATTCCTGGCTCATTTCCTCTCTCGCATGAATTTTTTTAGTACTATGGACCATGGTATGGCATTACACTGCCTTTACTGTACAATTTATATGTATTATCAGAGGCACATCTGATGCTGCATTTACCCCAAGATCTCTTTTGTTTTTAATTCTTGTAAGTTTCTCTCCTGCCTTTGAAAACTTACACTTTGGTCTTATTGTACCCATGTGCTACTATCTCATTACATTTGAGATAATGTTTTGAATATTATTTACCACATTACTGACCACATATTCAGACAATTCGGGTCTTCCTGAAGTTCCCTGCCACTTTATTAATCTTTTACTTTCTTCACCATCCATGCACTGTTTGTAAACATAAAAAAATGCATTTACAGACTCCAACTTATCATATACAGGGTTCCCCGATTTATGACGTTCTGCCGTTATGACAGAGGCCAGTAAATAATAAAAAAATTATTAATAAATAAATTTTTGGACCTACCTGGCTTGTGTGATAAATTCAAGCTGCGCTCACTGAACAGTTTGTGAGCTCGGCGGATGAATACTCAGCTAGCAGCACAGCTGGATTCGTATATATAAAGTTAATTGCTTTATTTATTTATTTGTTTATATATTTGGTTATATTTAAGGATTATATTGAATTTATTTACAAAATTACCAAACTCATAGTTGTAAATACGATTTTATGCAAAATAGTTTGTTGAGTGTTGCGAAAGAATACGTCGTCATGCGGCATTATAATAGGAATAAGAACCACTGTTCAGTTTACTCTCACTTGCCATATTGTTATTGTCTTCATCTGTTCTCTCATTGTTTTCGCTTGTTATGGACCTTACTGTGTCTTCCAAGCATAATGGTGATATTCTGAGGGCAGTACTGTGAAGAAAAGAAAAGCTGTCACCATGGAAATTAAAGTTGAAATAGTAAAATGCTCGGAAAGGAAGAAAGTTCTACGAAAATTGGCTGCTCACAGGGATTAGCCCATTTGACTATGGCGACACTCATTAAGGATAAAGATCGTGTCCTTGAACATGTGAAAGGTTCTACTCCTATGATGTGCACTGTGATTACTAAGCAGTGTAGTCACCTTATGATCAAGATGGAGAGATTGGTAGTGCTTTGGCTTGCTGACCATCATCGACAGCGTATCCCAGTGACCCAAATGTTGATAGAAGAAAGGCTAAAAGATTGTTCAATCCTGTGAAAAGAGAAAAAGGGGAAGAGAGTGAAAGTGTAGAGTTTGTGGCCAGTAGGGGCTGGCTTAATCGTTTTAAGTCGTGCTAATTTACATAACCTAGGGTTGTATGGTGAATCTGCTAGTGGTGACGAGAAAGCAGCAAAAGAGTTTCCCAATGTGTTAGCAGAAATAATTAGGGGGGGGGTTACTGTGCCGATCAGGTATTTAATGTGGATGAGTCTGGCTTGTTTTGGAAGTGTATGCCTAGTCGTATGTATGTTGCCAAGGAGAAGGCAACACCAGGCCATAAAGTTAGCAAGGAGAGACTGACTTTGCTTTTGGGGCTAATGCTGCTGCAGACTGCAAGCTAAAGCCCTTGTTGGTATACTTGGCAGGAAACCCAAGGACATTTGGATGGGTCAGCTGCCAGTCGTCTGGAAGTCGAACAGTAAGGCTTTGATAACCCTTCAGATATTTGAGGACTGATTCAGAAACCATTTTTTGCCAGAAGTGGAGAAATGCTGTGCTTCCGAGGGTCTGCCCTTTAAGGTGTTGGTAGTGCTGGACAATGCCCTCCCTTTTGGATGACTTTCATCCTAATGTAAATGTGGTTTACTTTCCCCTTAATACCACTTTCCTGTTACAGCAAATGGATCAGGGGGTCTTTGCCTCTTCCAAGGCATACTACCTTACAACCTCTGAAGGGCAATTGCTATGGTTCTCAGGGCAATTGAAAAGGACAAGAACTTGACTATCAAGGAGATTTGGAAGTCGTACAACAATCTTCAGGCTGTCAAGAATATTCATGATTCTTGGAAGTTCATCAGAGGAATGTATGGAAGAAACTGTGCCCCCAGTTCAGTTTGTGAATGACCTCCATAGCTTTGAGGAGACAGTTGAGGCTGTCACCAAGATTGTATACCCTGAGTAAGGAGCTCAACCTAGAGGTGGAGCCTGATGATGTACAAGAGCTTTTGGAATCTCATGGAGAGGAGTTATCTGCTGAGGACCTCATTCAACTGGAGAAGCAGATGGTTTAAGAGGATGAAGAAATACCAAGCCCAAACCCCAAGAGATTCATAACCAGGGAATTGGAAGAATCGTTTGCCCTGATAGAGGAAGGGTTGGCAAAGTTCAAGGCTCAGTACCCCAACACTGCCAGGTACACTTTTTTTTTTGTTGGATGTTCACCCTTGAGGGTGAGCGGACCTTCCACTTGTGGCCCGCAGGTGGGGT